>PVIU01004160.1:0-131494 GCA_004026605.1 Ondatra zibethicus
AGAGCACCTGGGACCATTATCTCCAATATGTATGGGTGCCCAAGCACCTGTCCTCTAACCAGTTGGGCCCTGCCTACCCAGCCACACTTCCATTGTCTGAATTCCTATAAGATATCAGTTTAATAAAAGAGTCCACAGAACTACTCCCCCCTTTCTGAGCCATTCCAGTATTTGATTTCTTTCCAACTTAATCACACACCCCAATACCCCCAGACTTTCTGTGAGTCAGGCTGAGCTTTCTCATGGTTTCCAGCTTTTTCTTTAAAGCCGCTATGAAGAAGCAGTTATTTTTTTCCCCAGTCTGGCGTCTCAGAGCGGTTTTACCAAACATGCAGTTAATTAACCCTAATTAATTGGAATTTCAAATGCTTTCCAAGTCTGTGGCAGTGTGAAGCTGTCCTCTCTCGCCAGTACAAAGATTCAGTGGGAAGTCTGTATTACCATTAAGAACATAACATTCTTAAAGCAAGCTCTCATAAAGGGTATGAAATTGTTCAAAGGGAAAATCAGGAGAGATTGTCTCTATCAAGTGGTACGAAGCTATTTAGATAATGTTACTTTGTCAAGCCAGCTTTGTGCTAAGTTATCCTTTGTCAGATTTCTTTTTTTGCTTTGAGCATCTTTTTTGAAAAACACTACTCTACCCCCAATTCTTGTAAAAAAAAAAATCAATATTCGCTGGAAGAACAGAGATGAGAGCCTTTGGAAGACTCCACCTCCTGTTTGCTGCAAAAACATTAATAAATGTCACTAGCAAAGTTGGGTACCAGGGGAAACAGGATGACCTCATGAATATATTTTCTAAAGAGCTTAAAATGTCCATCTTGTATATTATTCATCCCTTAAAGAGTCTAAGAGCTATTGATCCCTTCGACTGCTGCAAAAAGCAATTTAAATGCACCAAAGGCTCTGAGTATGGATGGACAGAACAGAGGCAGTTCAGAATGGCTTTGGAATGCCCATTTCTCCATGTGCAGAGCCAGGCTGCAGGAAGGGTGCCCCTTGGTAGGGTAAATGTTATCACTAGATCAATTATAGCAAAATAATGGGGAATTAGTGCTGCCTTTGCCTAAAGTGGTAGCATTTTATAGACCTGCTAAGATTAACCTGCTGATAAAAAGTGATTTTAAAAAAATTAATCGACTAACATTGCAGGGCTATTTCCTGGTTCCTAAAGGGACAGACATCAGACACCGTTAGCACCATCCCCTCTGACATGTACTCCATGTGTGTCAAATTTGCACAAAGCACAGAGTAACAT
The DNA here is from genome assembly GCA_004026605.1 of Ondatra zibethicus. NCBI lineage: Eukaryota > Metazoa > Chordata > Mammalia > Rodentia > Cricetidae > Ondatra > Ondatra zibethicus. The sequence continues at coordinate 1,262 of PVIU01004160.1, forward strand.
GAATAAGAAGCCGCAGACAGCGATCTGGGTTTTACAGAAGGCTAAACGATACATCCTTTCATTGTTCTGCTGCTGTTTTGTCATTATTTATCATACAGGGTTGCATACAAGGGTACATGGGACTTTGAACATATCTTGACATACACCAGTACCATCCTTTACCCCCTTATCTCCTATTAGTTCACTTTGCTGCTCTAGACAACTTAGACTGTGCTGTTATCAGTGCAGAAGACCTTCTCTAGAGTGTGCTGGATGACCTGTTTCACCTGCTTGGTATTTCCCTTGACTCCAGGCCAACAGGGGTAGTGCACATCTTCCACAGTCCTTAGGGCAGGATACTTTAGCCCTTCAGGAACTCTAAGGGGCTTTGAAGCAATTGGTTCTGGCTTTGTTGCTGCTCTCTGAGAACCAACAAAGACCTTTTATTAGATCTTGGCTATTCCTGTTCCTTTATCTCTAATGACACATCTCATCAGCGACACACATGGAGGCCTGAATTCCCGAGTGCCCAATGATGTGAAGAGTAGTCAGACATATTTCTTACCACAGTAGGGTAGCACATGGCAAAGATTATGAAACCGGAGCTAAGGAGATCAGCTATGAACTAACTGAGTGAACTCGGCTAAGAGAGTGGCTTTTCTGTGGTTTGGGTCAGGCTTCTTTCTTCCTAAGGTTTTATGTGTTGGGAAGCTGTCTCTCAGCAAGGCAGTGCTAGCAGAATGGTGATAGCTTTAAGAAGTAGGACCTAGTGGGCAGCCTTTAGGTCATTGTGAAGGCTGTCCTCGGGATAAAAACTTCTTTAATTTTCTGCTTTTTTCCATGTTATGAGGTCATGCTAAATTAATTCCAGCATAGTTCCCGAACCTTCAAAACTGAGACCTAAAGCAAGTAAAATCCAAGACTTGAGGAATTTTGTATATATAATGTCAGAAAAAGACTAATTTAAATATCAAGGAATTACACATTTTTGTGCCTGTAAAATGAATATTCTAATAAAATGGTGGGAGCCATGAACAGGAAACTCTCTTAAAAAGATAGGCCAGTCACAAGCTCATATCCAAAAATATCACTGAGAAGAGTTTCCCACTAGTCCTGTGTGGGTTCTTTGTGTTCACAATGCATCCTTGTTCTTGGTTTACACTCTTATTCTAAATTTCTCCCTAAGCCCTTTTACTGCTCCTCCTCCTCCAACTCCAGTCTGAGTGTGAAAACTCTCAAGTGCTGATAATCTCTTCACCAGCGTTTCAGCTTACACTTTACTGAGCAGGTGTGATACCTGTTTCTGCAAACATGAACAGAAGTGAGCCTATGATCATTTTATTTTACCCCCAAGACATGCATTTGTTATAAATTTTTTTTTAAAAAGATCCTGCACTAGTAGCCAAATGGTTTTGCTCTGTGTACTCTGTGGAGTCGGGCTCTGTCAAATGGTAGATTCTTTCTCGCTGACCTTGCTATGCTGCCCTCTTTATTTGCTACAGCTTTGACAGATTCCAAATAGCAGCTGCATGCTCCCACAGGTAATAACGTCAGGCTGGGCAAAGGTCATGCAGTTTACAAAAGTTCAATGCAGGCAAAAGAGAATGCTTCCCTTCCGGATAAAGGCTTCTGTTTCCTGATTTTGTGTTTTGTATGCTCATAGACTTCCCCAGCCTATGGAGGTTTTATTCCACAGTTAATAAAGTGATGCAGCAAACTCTACCCACAATCCACAGGCCTTGCTTAGAGCCCAGCAAAAAAATAAAACTAGCACGTGTGTTACTCTGTCATAGTGTTCTAAGGTCATTGATCTCAAAAAAGCTGGGACCTTCATCAGTTTTTCCAATTTACTATGATTCACTAATTCATGAGATCATTTTTGAACAAAGATCTCTCTCTTCTAGGTCACATGAGTCCTTCAGGGTAACCAGCACTAAGATATGTTTCTAAGATGGCAGTCTGATCATGTTCTCTCACTGCCAAAGATGTTAATGGCCCTCTCACTTATATATTCCCAAGTCTTGCTTCCAGGACTCTATTTCTGGGCAGGCACAACCCCTTGGAAGTCTACCTTGTTCTTGAGTTCCTTTATAGTCAACTGTTTCGGTCACTTTGTTTGTTTCCTCAAGCTCTTCTCTGTCTAAAATGTTCTTTTGTTCATTGTCTGATGACATAACCACAGTGATTCTTCAGTGTCTCAAACAAATGTCACCTCAGTGTGAAGTCCAGTGACCCCACTCTCTTACTACCTCATGCCTACTTTTCTGTAGCCCTCATTCTGTTCTGTGAAATTTCCTGTCATAGACAGAGACATCTCATATCTGCCTGGATATACTGAGAGGTAAGTTAAATGTTTGACATATAGCAAGTTCCAGCAATTCTTTAGGAAAGGAAGAATGAGACTCAAAATTGGCAAACTTCAACTCTTGCTATTTCAGTTTTTCTTTTTAAGGCTGTGCATTAGCTCTTGCTTCACCTGTGTATCCTTAGTTGGCAGGAACCTTAAATGATTCACCATCGTTTTCACTCCGTGGTCTTAAATAGGATTCTAAACACTTCCCCTCCTAACTCTTTCTTTGCCTATGGTTCTAGTCTTTCTAATTCTTTTTCATAGATTGCATCCTGTTGATAATTTTAGTTGTTTTTTTCTAGAGCTTTGGAATGTTACTTCATCATTTATAAAATAGGGAGGTGGGTTAGGCAGCCTGAACTGAATGCAGGAATCCTAATGGAAGATTCATGGTTGGTATAAGGACACAACTTTGCTACTAGCTTATTACAATGCCTTCTCATCCCTAAAGGCCATAGACTTTCTTTGGGAAGTGATATCAGTGTATCCCAAATCCCCTTTCTGCATTCTAATGATTTCTCAGGGCCCATGGCCCTTTGAAAATAGATGTTTTCCCTGAAGTCACTGCCTTATATTTTCAATTGTGTGGAAACGTATCACCATCTTTCAACCTCCCCATGGTTTCTTCTTATACTTTTCAGAAGGATTGCATAGGAGGAGTATTTTTGATGTGTAGAAATTCCTGATTATCTGTAGACATGGGGCTCTAACTAGATATTCTCTCTTCTACTTAATTGGCTAAAATCTTAAATGAGAGCGATCAAGATACTAAAATCTTGGTGATCCTACTATTAACATTTTTTTTCACAGAATTCCCATTTATTTCAATTCTTTTGTTCTTGGATCTATGCCAGTTCCATGGCTTTGAAGAAAAAGAAAAGGATCTCTAATTCAGCAATATTTTAGAAAGAAAAAAGTATTACTTAGTGTATAATTTAGTTGAAGGCTTTTTGGAAGTAGAAATAATTGTAACTCTTAATCCTATTTTACTAAGTTCTAATTTATTATTTCAGAAACACCACAAGAACCAAGTTACTGAGCCACATTGGATAAAGGCTGGATCTAGCTGCTGGTGGCACTAGAAATACATCAGTCACTAGGAGGGCCAGGAAAAAAGAAGGAAGAGAAAGGAAAGAGCAGGGAAGACCTAGTATTTGTAGTTTAGAGACTTGCGAAGGATGTGTGTGTGTATGTATGTATGTATGTGTGTGTGTGTGTGTGTGTGTTTGTATGCGTGTGTGTGTGTGTGTGTGCTCATGTATGCTTGCACATAGAAATGATGAAGGAGACAGGTACCCATGAGAGGAGACTGATAAATAAGCAGCCCACAGACATGAACTAAAATCTTGGTGGGAAAGAAGTTCCTTCAAAAATGATAATTTTGATGAGCTGAAACTTGTTTTCAAAGGGTTTGAGTACACCATGTTTGTATGGATCTGTAAGGTTGATTTCTGAAGGCATGGATTTCTTAAGCATAGTTCTCCCTCTGGTCATGCTGCAATCATATCCTGAAGCACCATTAATAAAAACTCAGGGTCAGAAATTGAGGTTCAACTTGAAGATCCAAAAAGCAAAATGGCCAGCCACTGGCTCTTACCTCAACCTCATCCTAAACTGGCGATCCTGCCTCCTGGAATCTCAGAATGAGACTGTGTTGAGAGCTGTTTCTTCCCATTTTGTAATCTTCTCTAGAGCTGGGATTAAGGGAGTACACCACAGTCATTAAAGACATGTACTGCCCAGTTTCTATAGCAACAAGCATGGCTACTGGGATTAAAGATGCATGTCATTATGGTTACTGAGATTAAAGTTGTGCATTACCATAATCTTGTCTGTAAAACTGACCAGTGGGACTTTTTTAGTCTCAGATCTTCAGGTAGTCTTTATTTATTAAAATACAATTGAAATGCCACTACATTTACCCTTTTTGTCTAGAATAAAAAAGAAGGCTATAACTGATATAAGAAAACTATATACAATAAGTACAATGACTATATACAATATATACAGGCAATAAATACATCAACAATGTCTAGTTCATTTGCATTTGACAAACTCAGAGAATGTACTCTATATCTATCTTATCTTGGTGAGTCCAAAGTCTTGTACCTAATTTACTTTCTATCATAACTTGCTTTCTGCATCTAGTAAACTGTAACTATAGCTATCTAATCTTTAACTCCCTCAGAGACCCAAGAAGGAAATAATATTAACTGAGTAAGCAGGAACTGCAAGCAAGCGACTTCCAAAAAATATGAGTAATGACAGGAACATCTGGCTGCCTGAACAGTCACCCAAAGTTCCTCTGCAATGTTGGAGCATCCATCTTTGGCCTAAAAGAGTTGGATATTCAACAGACTTTTCTGTGAAGCAGAATATTTTGTGTCCTGCTTGTCTAATTAGGACAGTATAATGTCAGCAGCTGAGGCAGGGGCATTTTCTTGCCCAGTGGCTTACTTTTGCCACAAAGAAAGTAAACTCCATGTGGAGTTTCTTTAATGCCCATTATCTTCTCTGAAGTAGATTGATACTACTAGGAGTAGACATGTTTCATTGTCATAAAAAAGAAGAACCTAGGTTATTAAAACATCTTAAATGTCATATTCTGTAGATCTCCGAAGGGTTTGAAGATGACCTATCTAAATTATATCTTTGTTTGAGCTTGAAAACATACTTAATGTGATTAAACTAGGAGATTAACTACTAACCTATATTTCTTTATTATCCTAAACAGTTGATAATAATAATTTTCAAGGACTAAAAATTTTCAATACATTGATTAGAACTGAATGCATAATATGTTTTAACAAAATTAATCTCAAATTTGTATCAATATACAGAATTTGTATGCAATATACAAAAGAAAAACCAATGTAAAACATTTAAAACCAATAGTTGCTTTTAAAAAGTAGATTCAATAATCTTTTTATTTTATCATATCTATATCCTCCCCTTTTCTATTCAGAATAGATTCAATAATCTTCCTTTCTACCTTATCATATTTATATCTCCTTTTTCTTTTCATTTTCTCTTTCTCTCTATCTTCCTTTCTTTCTTTATTTGGTTTTCTGAGACAGGAATTCTTAGTAGCTATGGAGCCCATCCTTGAACTCACAGAGATCAGCCTATTTCTGCCTTTCCATTTCTGGGACTAGAGGTATATGCCACCACCAGACCTTTTTTTTATTATTCAAAGCAAGAATCTTGAATCTAATTTCCTTTGTTTGTCTTTTTCTTAACCATCTTTCATAACAACTTGTAACCAACACATTAAACAAAAACAACCATAATCTATTTTTGGAAAATGTGGACATAGTTTTCTAAGCAACTTCCTTCTGATTAGGGGTGCTGATAATCTTATGGGACCCAATGAAAATTTAGGATTACAGTTCTAGTCATTACTGGAGTATTTTGTGAGGCTGTATTAGTTCAGCCAGCAGTCTTGAAGCTGTTCTGGATGTAGAACTCAGAGGAAATTGCAATAAATGTATTCTGAAATGTTGGATCATCTGGATCATCAGTTCCCACTAGACATTTTTCAGGGGATCTTCCTCAATCAAACCTTATTTGATTACTTTCCTTAACCAAGAATGAATCCACAGCCAATCAAATCTTATTCTTCTTAACCAAGAATGAATCCACAGACATTCATTTCCCGTGGAAACAAAAGCAAAACCTCTTCTCCAAAGTAACATATCTTTTGACTTAAATTTTGAAGTCAAGACATTTTGATCAAACCTTATTTTTCTTAATCCATAATGAATCTGCAGCCTCTCTCTTCCTGTGGAAACAAAAACAAAACCTCTTTTCCAAAGTAACATATCTTTACTGAGATTAAAGGTGCATGTTAACATAATCTGGTTTGTAAGTTTGACAAGTGGGACTGTTTTAGTCTTAGATCTTCAGGCAGTCTGTATTTATTAAAATCCAATTGAAATGCCACTACAATATTTTACTATTGAACTTAAAATCACTTAGCAGATACCTATAATTTGTCGCTCATTTTAGAGGGAGTAGAGATAGAGAGCAGATTCTTTCTTGTGCTTTGCATATACTGAGGTCCTGTGAATTAGTCTACACATAACATGGGCCTCCACCTACATGCTGGATGAATGAAGGCTGAGGCAAGAACTGAGGCAGTGGGAGTGGCTCTAATATTAGTTCCCCCAGCTCTTGACAGGTGGCAGAGCAGTAGTTTTCAAACCACATCCCACTGAGGCCAAGGAGTCAGAGGAAGGAGTCCCAGGGATAGCCTCAGCAAAAAATTCCCAGTTCTTCTGTCCAAATGTCAACCAGGCAGTTCTGTATTTGAATGACATTCACAATAACATCGCCACCAACAAAAACTAAAATAATAGGAATTAGCAATCACTGGTCATTAATATTCCTTAATGTAAATGGATGTAACTCACCTATAAAAAGATACAGGCTAACAGATTGGATCTGAAAAGAGAATATATCCTTCTGCTGCATACAAGAAACATACTTCTACCTCAAAGACAGACATCACCACAGAGTAAAGGGTTGGGAAAAAATTTTCCAATCAAATGGATCTAATGAACAAGCTGGTGTATCTATCTTAATATCTAACAAAATAAACTTCAAACTAAAATCAATCAAAAGAGAAAAAGAAGGACATTTCATACTTGTCACAGGAAAAATCCATCAAGAGGAAATCTCAATACTAACATCTATGCCCCAAATACAAGGGCATCCTCATGTGTAAAAGAAGCACTACTAAAGCTTAAATCACACATTAAACCCCACACACTAATAGTAGGAGACTTCAATACCCCACTCTCACCACCTGACAGGTCTACCAGAGATAAACCTAACAGAGAAATAAGGGAACCAACAGATGCTATTACTCAAATGGACTTAACAGACATCTATAGAATATTCCATCCAAACAGAAAAGAATATACCTTCTTCTCAGCAACTCATGGAATCTTCTCAAAAACTGACCACATACTCAGTAACAAAGCAAACCTCAACAGATAAAAAAAAAATGGGATAACTCCAAGTATCTCATCAGATCAACTTGGCTTAAAATTAGAATTCAACAGCAACACTAATTTCAGAAAGCCCAGAAACACATGGAAATTAAACAGTTCTCATCTTAATCACCAATGGATCAAGGAAAAAATAAAGGAAGAAAAAGACTTCCTAAAACTCAATGAAAATGACCACACAACATAGCCAAATTTATGGGACACAATGAAAGTGGTGTTAAGAGGAAAGTTCATAGCACTAAATGCCTATATAAAGAAGCTAGAAAAATCCCACACTAGTGAGTCAACAGAACACTGTTGCAAGGAGGGCCCGCTTGTTCATCCAGGGCACCCGGCTAGCTTACACCCAAAATAATCACACACAGAAATTGTATTCATTAAAACACTGCTTGGCCCATTAGCTCTAACTTCTTATTGGCTAAGAATTCTTATATCATAATTTAACCCATTTCTATTAATCTGTGTATCGCCACATGGCAGTGGCTTACCAGGTAAAATTCCCAGCATCTGTCTCCAGCAGATCCATGGTGTCTCTCCGACTCTGCTTTCTTCCTCTCACAATTCAGTTTTGTCTTCTCCACCTACCCTAAGTTCTGCCCTATCAGGTCAAGGCAGTTTCTTTATTCATTAACCAATACAAGCAACACACAAGGGAGACTCCCACATCACCTCCCCTTTTCTGTTTAAATGAAAAGAAAGATTAAAATTTAATATAGTAAAATTACATATAACAGGTATCAAGCAAGAATTACAATTACAATATTTTTATTTACTTTATTGTTTATCATAACTAAGGAAAACTATAACTATCTATCTATTCTTCAACTCCATCAAAGACTCCAGAAGAATATAATATTACCTAAGTAAACAAGAAGTACATTATAAGCAGCTTACAAAACTCTAGAAATGACAGAGACATCTTGCTGCCTGGACAGTCACCCAAAGTTTGTCTGTACCATTGGGGCATCTATCTTCAGCCTACAGCCTATAGTATCCAGAAGACTTTTCCAGGAAGCAGGAAATTTCAAAGACAGTTCCGTCACTTTCTTCTGTATCCTGTAGAATGGATCACAGACTCTTTCACAAAGCAGGAACCCCAAAGGATCAGGACACCTGAAAACTCTAGAGCAAAAAGAAGCAAACTCATCTAGGAGGACTAGATGGAAGGAAATAATCAAATTGAGAGCTGAAATCAACAAAATAGAAACAATGAAAATAATAAAAAGAATCAATGAGACAAAGAGTTGGTTCTTTGAGAAATCAACAAAACAGACAAACCTTTGTTCAAACTAACCAAAAAGCAGAGAGAGAATATTCAAATTAACAAAATAAAAAATAAAAATGGGGACATAACAACAGACACAGAAGAAATCCAAAGAATCATCAGGTCATACTTTGAAAACTTGTATTCCACAAAATTGGAAAACTTCAAAGGAATGGACTATTCTCTGGATAAATATCACTTACTAAAATTAAATCAAGACCAGATAAGCCAATTGAATAGACCTGTAACTGCTAAAGAAATAGAAACAGTCATCAAAAGTCGCCCAACCAAAAAAAGCCCAGGACCAGATGGTTTCAATGCAGAATTCTACAGGATTTTCAAAGTAGAACTAATACCAATACTCCTCAAATTGTTCCAACATTGCCAAACTCTTTTCATGAGAATACAATTACCCTGATACCCAAATCACACAGAGACATTACTAAGAAAGAGAATTATAGACCCATCTCACTCATGAACATTGATACAAAAATATTCAATCAATACTGGCAAACTAAATCCAAGCACATATCAGAAAAAATCATCCTCCATGAGCAAATAAACTTCATCCCAGAAGTGCAAGGATAGTTCAACTTACAAAAATCTATCAATGTAATTCACCATAGAAACAAACTGAGAAAAAATCCACATGATCATTTCATTAGGTGCTGAAAAGACCTTTAACAAAATACAATATCCCTTCATGATAAATGTATTGGAGAGAGCAGGAATACAAGGAACATACCTAAACATAATAATGGCAATATACCCCATGTCAACAGCAATCATTGAACTAAATGGAGAGAAACTCAAAGTGACCCGACTGAAATAAGGAACAAGACAAAGTTGTACACTCTCTCCATATCTATTCAATATAGTACTTGAGGTTCTATGTAGAGCAATAAGAGAACAAAAGGAGATCAAGGGGATACAAATCAGAAAAGAAGAAATCAAACTCTCACTATTTGCCAATGATATGATAGTTTACATAAGTGACCCTAAAAATTCTACCAATGAACGTCTACACCTCATAAACACCTTCAGTAATGTAGTAGGATACAAGATTAACTAAAAAAATCACTAGCCCTCCTTTATACAGATGATAAATGAGCTGAGAAAGAAGTCATACAAACATCGCTGCAGGCAAAGACTGCTTGTTCATTTTCCAGCTGCCCAGACTAGAATAATTACATGGAAATTACTGTTTGGCCTACTAGCTCAGGCTTCTTATTAAATTAACTCTTACATCTAAAATTGACCCATTTCTAATAATCTGTGTATTGCCACAATGCTCTGGTTTACCAGGTAGATTTCTGGGTGTCTGTCTCCTTCAGCTACTACATGGCATCTCTCTGACTCTATCTACTCTCTCTCTCTCTCTCTCTCTCTATATATATATATATATATATATATATATATATATATATATATATGGCTTCTTTATTAACCAATGGTAATAAAACATAGTCATAACATACAGGGGGAATCTCACATCATCTTCCCTTTTCTGTCTAAATGAAAGGAAGGTTTTATTTTTTTTTGATAGTTGATGGTGTTTATTTTGTAATTTAAAACTTTCTTGAGATTATAAAATAATTGCATCATTTTTCTTTTTGTTTCCCTCTCTCCAACATCTCCCATACATACCTCCTCTTGCCTTTATTCAACATCAAGACTTCATTTTCTTTTCTTTTTTTATTTATTTATTTTTTTATTTTCCATTCAAAAATTTCCACTTCCCCCCTCCTTCCATTCCCCTCCCGCTCCCTCCCCTACTCATCCTCCTCCCTCCCCCTCCAGCCTTAAGAGAGGGTAGGGTACCCTGCCCTGTGGGAAGTCCAAGGCCCTCCCTCCTCCATTCAGGCCTAGGAAGGTGTGCATCCAAACAGACTAGGGTTCCAAAAAGCCAGTACATGAAGTAGAAACAAGTCCCAGTGCCTTTATCAATGGCTTCTCAGTCAGCCCCCATTGTCTGCCACAATCACAGAATCCAGTTTGATCACATGCTCGTTCAGTCCCAGTCAAGCTGGATTTGGTGAACTTCCATTAGATCAGGCACACTGTCTCAGTGGGTGGAAAAACCCCTCACTGTCCTGACTTCCTTGCCCATCTTCTCCCTCCTTCTTCTCTTCAACTGGACCGTGGGAGCTCAGTCGAGAGCCAAGTCTCTTGCCACACCTAAATGGCTCCCTTAATGTAGATATCTTCTTCCCTGCTCCTATATCTGCCCTTCCTCCATCTCAGCCCTCCCACTGCCCCAAGCACTCCCCAAACCTTCCCTACTGCCTTTTCTTTCCCCCTCCCCTTTCCCCACTCCCACCCCTAACCCCACCCCCATGCTCCCAGCTTTTGCCTGGCATTCTTGTCTGCTTCCAATTTCCAGGTGGATTTATATATTTTTTTCTTTGTGCTTACCTTGTTATTTGGCTTCTCTAGGCTTGTGAACTATAGGCTCAATATCCTTTGTTTATGGCTAGAGTCCACTAATGTGTGAGTACATACCATATTCATCTTTTAGGGTCTGGGTTATTTCACTCAGGATAGTGTTTTCTATTTCCATCCATTTGCATGCAAAATTCAAGATATCATTGTTTTTTACCGCTGTGTAGTACTCTAATGTGTATATATTCCACACTTTCTTTATCCATTCTTCCATTGATGGGCATCTAGGTTGTTTCCAGGTTCTGGCTATTACAAATAATGCTGCTATGAACATAGTTGCACAAATGCTTTTGTAATATGATTGGGCATCTCTTGGGTATATTCCCAAGAGTGGTATTGCTGGTTCCTGAGGTAGGTTGACTCCCAATTTCCTGAGAAACTGCCACACTGATTTCCAAAGTGGTTGCACAAGTTTGCATTCCCATCCGCAATGGATGAGTGTTCCTCTTACTCCACATCCTCTCCAGCATAGGCTATCATTGGTGTTTTTGATTTTAGCCATTCTGACAGGTGTAAGATGGTATCTCAAAGTTGTTTTGATTTGCATTTCCCCGATTGCTAAGGAAGTTGAACATGGCCTTAAGTATCTTTTGGCCTTTTGAACTTCTTCCATTGAGAATTCTCTGTTCAGTTCAGTACCCCATTTTATAATTAGGTTATTTAGAATTTTAATATCTAGTTTCTTGAGTTCTTTATATATTTTGGAGATCAGACCTTTGTCTGATGTGGTGTTGGTGAAGATCTTCTCCCATTCAGTCAGATGACTTTTTGTCTTAATGACTGTGTCCTTTGCTTTATACATGCTTCTCAGTTTCAGACGGTCCCATTTACTCATTGTTGCTCTCATTGTTTGTGCAACTGGGGTTATATGTAGGAAGTAGTCTCCTGTGCCCATGTGTTGCAGCCTACTTCCCATTTTCTCTTCTATCAGGTTCTGTGTGGCTGGATTTATATTGAGGTCGTTAATCCATTTGGACTTGAGTGTTTTTGCATGGTGATAGATATGGATCTATTTTCATTCTTCTACAGGTTGAGATCCAGTTATGCCAGCACCACTTGTTGAATATGCTTTCTTTTTTCCATTTGATATTTTTTGCTTCTTTATCAAATATCAGGAGTTCAAAGATATATTGATTGATATCCAGGGCTTCTATTCAGTTCCATTGGTCCTCCTGTCTGTTCTTATGCTAGTACCAGGCTGTTTTCAGTACTGTAGCTCTGTAGTATAGTTTGAAGTCAGGGATTGTGATGCCTCCAGAAGTTCTTTTGTTGCCCAGGATTGTTTTGGCTATCCTGGGTTTTTTGCTTTTCCAAATGAAGTTGAGTACCGTTCTTTCAAGGTCTTTGAAGAATTTTTTTGGGATTTTGATGGGCATTGCATTGAATTTGTAGATTGCTTTCAGTAGGATTGCCATTTTTACTATATTAATTCTGCGTACCCAAGAGCATGGGAGGTCTTTCCATTTTCTGGTGTCTTCTTCAATTTCTTTCTTCAAAGATTTAAAGTTCTTGTCATACAAGTCTTCCACTTGTTTGGTTAGAGTTATTCTGAGATATTTTATGCCACTTGTGGCTATTGTGAAGGGTGTTCATTCTCTGATTTCTTCCTTAGCCCTTTTATCATCTGTGTACAGGATGGCTACTGATTTTTTTGAGTTAATCTTATATCCTGCTACATTGCTGAATGTGTTTATGAGTTGTAGAAGTTCTTTGGTAGAATTTTTGGGATCACTTATGTAAACTATCATATCATCAGCAAACAGTGAGAGTTTGACTTCTTCTTTTCCAATTTGTATCCCCTTGATCTCCCTTTGTTGTCTTATTGCTCTAGATAGGACCTCAAGAACTATATTGACTAGGTATGGAGAGAGTGGACAACCTTGTCTTGTCCATGATTTCAGTGGAATCGCTGGGAGTTTCTCTCCATTTATTTTGATGTTGGCTGTTGGCTTGCTGAACATTGCCTTAATTATGTTTAGGTATGTTCCTTGTATCCCTGCTCTCTCCAAGACTTTTATCATGAAGGGATGTTGTATTTTGTCAAATACTTTTTCGGCATCTAATGAGATGATCATGTAGTTTTTATTTTTCAGCTTGTTTATATGGTGGATTACATTGACATATTTTCATATGTTGAGCCATCCCTGCATCTGTGGGATGAAGCCTACTTGGTCATGGTGGATGATGGTTCTGATGTGTTCTTGGATTCTATTTGCTAGTATTTTATTTAGTATTTTTGCATCAATGTTCATGAATGAGATTGGTCTGTAATTCTCTTTCTTAGTATTGTCTTTCTGTGGTTTGGGTATCAGGATAATTGTAGTCTCATAAAAAGAGTTTGGCAATGTTCCCTCTGTTTCTATTGTGTGGAATAATTTGAGGAGTATTGGTATTAGTTCCTCTTTGAAAGTCTTGTAGAATTCTGAGCTGAAACCATCTGGTCCTGGGCTTTTTTTTTGGTTGGGAGACTTTTGATGTCTGTTTCTATTTCTTCAGCAGTTATAGGTCTGTTTAATTTGCTTATCTGGTCTTGATTTAATTTTGGTAAGTGATATTTATCCAGAAAGTTGTCCATTTCCTTTAAGTTTTCCAATTTTGTGGAGTGAAGGTTTTCAAAATATGACCTGATGATCCTCTGTATTTCCTCCATGTCTGTTGTTATGTCCCCCTTTTCATTTCTGATTTGTTAATTTGGATATTCTCTCTCTGCCTTTTGGTTAGTTTGGATAAAGGTTTGTCTATTTTGTTGATTTTCTTGAAGAACCAACTCTTTGTCTCATTGATTCTTTGTATTGTTTTCTTTGTTTCTATTTTGTTGATTTCAGCTCTCAGTTTGATTATTTCCTGCTGTCTAGTTCTCTTAGATGAGTTTGCTTCTTTTTATTCTAAAGTTTTCAAATGTTCTGTTAATTCACTAGTGTGGGATTTTTTCAACTTCTTTATGTAGGCATTTAGTGCTATGAACTTGCCTCTTAACACTGCTTTCACTGTGTCCCATAAATTTGGGTATGTTGTGTGGTCATTTTCATTGAATATTAAGAATTCTTTAATTTCCCCTTTTATTTCTTCCTTGACCCATTGATGATTCAGATGAGCACTGTTTAATTTCCATGTGTCTGTGGGTTTTCTGGAATTGGTATTGCTGTCGACTTCTAGTTTTAAAGCACGGTTATCTGATAAGGTACATTGGGTTATTCCAATTTTTTGTATTTTTTGAGGTTTGTTTTGTTACTGAGTATGTGGTCAATTTTTGAGAAGGTTCCATGAGGTGCCGAGAAGAAGTTATATTCTTTTCTATTTGGATGAAATATTCTATAGATGTCTGTTAAGTCCATTTGGATCATAACATCTGTTAGTTCTCTTATTTCTCTGTTCATATTTTGTCTGATTGACCTGTCCAGTGGTGAGAGGGGAGTGCTGAAGTCTCCCACTATCAGTATGTGGAGTTTAATATATGACTTAAGCTTTTGAAGTGTTTCTTTGACATATGAAGGTGCCCTTGTATTTGGAGCATTGATGTTAAGTATTGAAATTTCCTCTTGATTGATTTTCCCTGTGACTAATATAAAATGTCCTTCTTTGTCTCTTTTGACTGATTTTAGCTTGAAGTCTATTTTTTTAAATATTAGGATAGCTACACCTGCTTGTTTCTTAGGTACATTTGATTGGTATATTTTTTCCCAACCTTTTACTTTGAGGCGATGTCTGTCTTTGAGGTTGAGATGCATTTCTTGTATCCAGAAGAAGGATGGATTCTGTTTTCATATCCAACCTGTTCGCCTGTGCCTTTTTATGGGTGAGTTGAGTCCATTTACCTTAAGGGATATTAATGAACAGTGGTTGCTATCTCCTGTTAATTTGGTTTTCATCGTTGGTGATGTTATTTTGTGCATTTTTTTCTTCTTTGGGATTTGCTGTAATGAGATCATCAATTGTCTGTGTTTTTGTTGGTGTAGCCATCTTCCTTGGGTTGGAGTTTTCCTTCTAGTGTTTTGTGTAGGGCTGGGTTTGTGGCTAGGTATTGGTGAAATCTAGATTTGTCATGGAATATCTTGTTTTGTCCTTCTATAGTGATTGACAGTTTTGCTGGGTATAGTAGCCTGGGCTGGCATCCATGGTCTCTCAATGTCTGCATAATGCCTGACCATGACCTTCTGGCTTTCATTGTCTCTACTGAGAAGTCAGGTGTAATTCTGATAGGTCTACCTTTATATGTTACTTGTCCTTTTTCCTTTGCAGCTCTTAATATTCTTTCTTTACTCTGTATGTTTTGTGTTTTGATTATTATGTGGTGAGAGAACTTTTTTTTGATCCAGTCTATTTGGTGTTCTGTAAGCTTCTTGTATCTTCACAGGCATATCTTTCTTTAGGTATGGAAAGTTTTCTTCTATGATTTTGTTAAATAAATTTTCTGTGCCTTTAAGTTGACTTTCTTCTCCTTCTTCTACACCTATTATTCTAAGATTTGGCCTATTTATGTTGTCCCATATTTCATGGATATTTTGGGTTAAGCTTTTGTTAGATTTAATGTTTTCTTTAACTGATGAATCTATTTCCTCTATTTTATCTTCCGCACTTGAGATTCTCTCTTCCATTTCTTGTATTCTGTTGTTTATACTTGCATTTGTGGTTCCTGTTCTTTTCTTTATGATTTCTGTTTCTATGATTCCTTCAGCTTGTGTTTTCTTTATTTTTTCTATCTCAATTTTCAAGTCCTGAATAGTTTCTGTTATATGTTTGAGTTCTTTTTCTTTTTTTCTTTAAGTGATTTGCTGATATCTTCCAATTTTTTGTTTGTTTTTTATTCCATTTCTTTAAGGTAATTTCTCAATTCATCTTTAAGAATTTCAGATAGTCTCTTGTGGTTATTTTTTAGATCATTTTCTTCTGGGTCATCCATATTTGGTTGTTCAGGTCTTACTTTTGTAGGGTCTTTGGGTTTCACTCTTATTGTGTTGCTCTTTGTGGTGTAGCTTGTGATCTTACCTTTTCTACTCATCTTTTCCTCTAATAGGTATGGTTGATGCTGTCTGAGATTCTGTTAAATAATCCTCTAGGTGCCAGTAGATCAAAAGCTAAGATGGTTTTCCTCGTGGTACAGTCAGTGTCACAGTTCTAGTTACCCCATTGGTTATTCCTGTTTCTGGAGGTAGCTCAGTGCTCTGGAGTTTGCTGTCTCAAGACTACTTTGGTCTAGGCTGCTGGCTTCGATCTGTTTCTGTAAATCTTGGTCTGTATCTCCTCTTGCAGAAGTCCCTGGCTTGGAGTTAGACCTGTTGCTGGCGATTGCTGGCTCTGGATCTGGTCGCTGGGTCAATCCTCATCTGCTCGTGTCCCAGGACTGGGTTTGCTCTTGGCTTCTGCTCCTGGTGGAGCTTGTTCTCTCTTTGTCTTAGGTAACTGGTTCAGTCCCACTCCAGTTCTGGGGGAGGTCACGGACTCTGAGTCAGGTTGTTGGCTCAATCAGTGTCCCAGGACTGGGTTGGCTCCCAAGGCTGGATTTGCTCCTGGCTTCTGCTCCCAGTGGAGCTTGTTTCCTCAGCTTTCTCTGTCCTAGGAGTCTCGTTCAATTCCAAGACTAGAACTTTACCCAGTGAGCCATCTCCCCGGCTCAAATTTTGTTGTTTATTCATTTCATTCTTTTATTAGTCTCAATAAAAGAATCTGCCATGCTTTCCTGCCTATGAATGCCTAGCAGACCAGTTCCAGCTGCTTGTTCAGGCAGGGGTGCTCTCAGCTGCATTCCTCCTAACCCTGAGTGGGTATGTAAAGACCTGGACTCAAAGTGGTGGCAGGCCATGCATGTTAGCCTCAGTCGTTTGGGAACCCTTTTGTAGGTGGAGACTGCTCATTTGTTTCCCAACTGCCCAGAATTGAATAATTACCCAGAAATTATATTAATTACAACACTGTTTGGCCTACGACCTCAGGCTTTTTATTAACTAACTCTTACATCTTAAATTAACCCATTTCTATTAATCTGTGTATCTCCACAATGCTTTGGCTCACTGGGTTAAGTTCTGGGTGTCTGTCTCCTTCGGCAGCTACATGGCATCTCTCTGATTCCACCTACTCTCTCTCTATATCTATTCCAGCCTGGCTATATTCTGCCCTGCCATGGTCCAAAGCAACTTCTTTATTAACCAATGGTAATAAAACATAGTCATAGCATACGATGGGTATCCCACATCATATCACCCTTCACAATAGCCACAAATAACATAAAATATCTTGGAGTAGCTCTAATCTAACAAGTAGAAGATCTGTATGACAAGAACTTTAAATGTTTGAAGAAAGAAATTGAAGAAGACACCAGAAAATGGAAAGATCTCCTATGCTGTTGGGTAGGTAGAATTAACAAAGTCAAAATGGCAATCTTACCAAAAGCAATCTATAGATTCAATGCAATGCCCAGCAAAATCCTTCACAGATATCCAAAGAACAATACCAAACTTCATATGGGAAAGCAAAAAACCCAGGACAGCCAAAACAATCCTGTACCATAAAGGAACTTCTGGAGGCATCACAATCCATGACTTCAAACTACTACAGAGCTACAGTGCTAAAAACAGCCTGGTATTGGTATAAAACAGACGGGACAGGAGGACCAATGGAATTGAATCAAAGTTTCAGATATCAATCCACACACCTACAAACACCTGATTTTTGATAAAGAAGCTATATATATTATTATATATTTATATTATATTAATATATATATACACACAATAAAATATATACACACAATAAAAGTGTATTCAACAAATGGATCTGGCATAACTGGATATCAACATGTAGAAGAATGAAAATAGATGCATATACATCAGACTTCTACATGTGACACTGTCCTGGAAAGGTTTAATTTCTTTCTAAGATAAGATGTTCTAATGAGGTGAAATTACAAAGTCTTGCATGGAGTCTAAAAGAGTTGACTAAGGAGCCTCCCTAACAGATCTCACACTTGGAGATCTGGAAGGAACTCAGACACCCACAGCTTCTTTGGAGAGAGCAGCTTTGGTTTGGGACTCACAAAATTATCAGGAACACGCATAGCACCTCAGTCTAGACTGTCCCACTGTAGAGCACACACTCTCCAGAGGAGGCCTTTCTCTTCACGCCCGGGAGCAGCAGCTGATCGAGTGGAAGAACTTCCGTTAGTCTCTGTGGGAAATGAAGCTCAGAGTGGTGAAGACTTTGGCTTAATGGCATGTGGTATATTAGCGGCAAGTTGGGAGAAAATTCCAGGAACTGAAAGCTTGATTATGCCCCATTGAGTCAAGCAAGGATAGCGGTGTCTACATGCAGCATGTAGCTTCATCTTGCTTTCAACCCCTGACCAATGATGAGGCATAGAGATAGTCACATTCCAAATCAAGCTGTTGGTAGTCTTACATTCTGGCAGTTTCCATTAGTAACATGTAAGGAATAGTTCCCTCCATTTTATATTGCTTCCCCCTCCTGCCCTGTGGAGGTAAGGAGAGTCCTCCCAGCAGCACTGCTGTGTGGGCAAACTGATCAGGAGACCAAGACAGAAGTTTTTAAGAGGCTAGCTGTGCTGGCCAAGACTGCTCTGCACTACTTCCTCTTCGTTTTCCCTCCCTGATGGTGTTATTTATGATGGCATGGTTTGTTTTTTTTATTTAGAAAAGAAAAAAAAACCATCAGCCTTGTATAAGAACAAGAGTGATGATTCAACAGGACTGTTCTGTGCCAAATGACTTCCTGTAATCACATCTTTAACAGTGTTTCTTACAGCAGCAGGCTTGCAAGCATGCAGTGAAACTACTACCAAAAATGCTCCTTTGCCACGTAGCTCACTCCTAACACAGCTTGAGGATACCCTCAGCTTAGTGAAGCCCACGCTAGGCTCATAAGTAATACTGATCCACAAGTAGGGTGTGTTTATGTGTGCGTACATGTGTGAATATGTGTATGTGTGCATGCATGCATACGTGTGTGTGTTTGAGGCTGGTGGAATAAATCATCTTTTAGATGATATAAATATTAGGGTTGGGACAGTGTAACACATCAGAAGATCATCATATTTAAGAATGTAAATAACATTGAAATGTACCTGTTTTAATCCCTTCCTGTCATAGGTAAGAAAGCTGAAACTCAAATCAATTCAGTAAGGATTTATTGACTTTCCTGTGGTGTGTAAAGGATTGTGGTCAGCCGAAGTGGCCAAATGACTTTTTCAAAGGCTCTTGACTTACTAGCAACAGCAGAATGCTTACTGTGGATGTTGTCATAACTGGTTTGCTGTGTAGATGATGAGGAGAGGGAGGGAAGGGAAGAGAGACACACTACATCCGAACTGGAGACAGTAAGCCAGGGGTGTTGACATTTGCTTAGGGTTATATAGACTTTGTGTTTCCAGTTCTTCCACTTACTCTACAACCTTGGCTCAGCTTCACAGTCCTTTTCAGATTTGCTTTGTTATATAAAATTGTACAATAAATATGCTTAATGCTCAACTTTAAAAGAATGTAGGCAGACTCACACATAGTTTATTTTATTCAGTGTGTGTCTGTGATGGTAGTGATCAAGCTCAGGACCTTGTGTGACTCAGATAAGTTCTTTTCCAGTGAGGTCTAGCCTCAGATTAATTTAAAGGTATAGCCCAGGGTTGCTTTGAACTCACAATCCTGCCATGAGCTCTTCAGTATTTGCTTACTAGGACGCATTACCACGGATGACTTTTCATATGCTCTGATACCTTAGCCTTTATAACTCCTGAGGAACTGCTCTTCCTGTCTCAGTGCAGCTCCATCCATAGCCCATCACCTTTTACTCCTCTGCACCCATTCTGTCCAAGAAGTTGGAGTAAAGGCTTTGCTTATATCCTCCCATTCCTCCACTTCCAAACCAGCCTTGATGCCTTCCTTGTGTCCATGGGCCCTGTGCCCCTCTCTCTCTGGAAGTCCACAAGAAACAAGTATAATTCCAATGGCATATTTCTTTTGAAATATACATTTCAAATATATATTTCCATACATGGCATGTAAAAATAATATGATCTATACCACAAATCATAGAATGTTTCACAGAACACCTCATTGTGTGAAGAAAGAACACACACACACACTTACACATATGAGTAATATCTATTTCCCTCTTTCATAAAACATAATCACACAACTTATTACAGAATGAGGGGAACCATGAAATTTTTTTCTGTGACAGGAGGAAGACTTTAAATCAGTAGTTCTCAACCTGTGGGTTGCGACCGTTTGGAGGGGGTGTCACATATCAGATATTTACACTACAATTCATAATGGTAGTAAAATTGCAGTTATGAAGTAGCAACAAAATAATGTTATGGTTGGAGGATCACACAACATGAGGAACTGTATTATAGGGCTGAGGCATCAGGAAAGAAAGTAGAGACCCACTGCTTTAAAAGATAGAGAAACAAAAACTCAAATACAGTTTTCCGATGGACAGCCCAGGGCTGGGTTTTCAGTGGGTTCCATGACTTTGGGTTTTACCTTGGTGTATCTGCAGAACAGGAGACAAAGCATGCTTGGGTGCCCCTGACACAGCCCCTACCAGCCACCACTTAATATCTGGGATTCTGTGCATGTACTACCTGAGGAAAAATATTCATTTCTTTCTTGGCCGCCCTTCTGCATTCCATATTCATTTATTTTCAATAAACAGTTTCAGATTCCTCATTTTCCCCCCCTAAAGCTTACAAATAAATTTTTCTGTCTTGCCTTTCTTGCTGCATTTACATAAAAGCCACAATGAAAAATTTATAGCAGTAATAGAAATCTTCAAGAAAACAAAATGCTCTTAGAACCTACATGGCCTTAACCCTGTGCTAGGGAGCTCAAAGGCTCTGGGCTGCTCAGTTACTTAGGAACGTGTAGCTGAAGTGCCAGGTATGCCAACAAATGTTGAGATTAGGCTGGCTGGGGAGGCTGGCATGACATCTTTTAGTCCACCTTCTCCTCACCATGAAAGTAAATAGAGTTTTTACTTGTTAAGTTTTGAAGCAATTGTATAAATTCCATGAATCGTTACTATTTGGGAATATTGAAAGAATAGGGGTATATGTTAGGACAAAATATGACTTCATGGATAATTTAAACATCAATACTTTATAAAGATTACATTTTAAACAGTTGAAAATATAACACATGTAATACAAGAGAAAAATCATTCTTCCTTTTATCCTTTGAAGAGGTAATGAACATGCACCGTGTACCACCCCTCAGTACTGAGGACTGAAGGCACTCCCCACTCCCAATATATTTCTAGCCTAATGCTTATTAATAGAAACTTAATATTAATAAACCAAATTAGTTAAATTAGTAAAAATAGCTTCTTTTGTAATATGGCATAAACATGAAAATGCTTGGCACATGAACATTTATTTCTTATTGCTTAGAAATAGAAGAAAACTTTGATTTATGGCCTGTTCAATGCATAGAAGTTTCTGATTTTAGGTGACAATCCATTTTATCCTGGGAACGATATGATTTTTGAGCCCTCTCGATCAATCCAATCATACAGCATGACCATCACGTGACCATCATAAGAGTGCTACTGAGCCCAGGTTAAGTGGCCTCTATAGGCTTGTCTGGTGCCTGTACTATTGCTCAGACTTTAGGAAGGACAGGAGCGGGAGTCACTGGCAGTTTCTAGCATTCCCTTCTTTCAGACAAGTGGGAAGGGTGGATGGAGGTCCAGAGAGGAGGGACAGAAAACACTGACCTTTAATGTGCTGAATAAAGTGATCAGTTAAAGTGGTCAGTGTCTAGAACTTCTCAGCCCAGTTCTCCTACTATCCCCTCTCCTACCTTCAGCCTGTTTTTATAAACTATGAGAAATTAATTTGTTTTCATTGGACACAGCTTTTCCCACCTAAGGTGTGCCCTGTATTCAGCATGGACAGGATCAGAATGCTCTTTTCTATGCTGGGGATCAGCTAATGAGGTGTGCCGAGGAGCAGGCAGCTGGGCAGCCACCTGAGCAGAAAGGTCATACTCCTGGAAATGCCAATGGACCTGGTCATTGACAGGTTGTCTTTCTGGAAGGCAGCCATCACGGTTGGAAGGAAGAGACTAGGAGGCTTAGGATGCGTGTGAGCAGCAACAATCGGCACAACCTCTAGGGAGCTGGAGTCGCTGGATTACCATCCTCTTCCTTTGCTTTGTGCCTTATGGAAGGCGGAACACAGAGCTGGCTAAGCTATGCTGGACAATGCAGGAGAGGTTGAGTGAAATGTTCTTCCATTTTCTCGACAGTCCTCAGTAGAGTGCTCAGACTCTCCTCTGAGTGGTAAATGTTTTAATATACTCTCTCATACAGTGAAGATGTTTCTCACTCTCCTCAAGTAATAATTTGACCTTTACAACAGGAACAAAAGTAGCACACACAAATAATCATTATATGCTGGCCATCTCTTCTCATATGAGGCAGTAGGAAACAGACTCCGTATTCTAAATGGCTGACTTTGTATTTCAGCTCTGCAGTTTGTTGATTGTATGAACTTGATCAGATTACCTAACCTGTTAGTGTTATATGACAGACTTTTCCTGGGGAAATGTAACACACACACACACACACACACACACACACACACACACACACACACACACACACACACACACCGCTGAGTTTTTATTACGAACACTAACAGGAATGTATGTGAAGGGTTACTTATAGGAGCAGGGTTGACTCAAAAGCAGATGCATCATTGAAAAGGTTACCCTAACATGGCAGGTCACAAAAGGTACATCCCTGGAGCTCTTGGCACCACTTGTAGGAAGATCTACAGATCCAAGAATCTTCTCTAGGCACTTTGGCTGGTCAGAGCCTTGGGTCTACTCTTCCTATAGCCCTGGAGACAGGGTCCTTTGAATCTTGATGTGTGAAGTTTGTTTATTTCTTGGGTGTCACAAGCCTCCCCCGTCTTATGGAGGGAATGTTTCGATTTAGAGGGAACTGTTTTACAACAGTGTATAGTCTGGTTGGGAACGCTCTTCCTCATAGGGTTGATGTGAGGATCAGCACATACTTGGAATGTGGTTGGCGATGACTTACATCATTTGCAATTACTATTTTATGTTTCTTTCTCACAGCAATCCTGAAAGAGAAGTTGTAGCCCAATAACACAGTTAAGAAACTTGGGTCCCCAAACTTCCATGGCCTCAAGATCCAATGGCTAATAATTGAGAGAGGCAGAGGTTAGACCTGGAGCCCCTCTGAAAGTCTCTCAGTGCTGTGTAGTCCTTGCACATGGCAGCTTGCCCATGGCCCCTTTCTTTGCCATTCTTTTACACATTTAATTTTGTTTTCCTGGAATGAGCCCTCCATCTAGTCTATCGGATTGCTCCAACTTGCCCTTGGGAATTACCATCAAAGTTGCCCCTCATCTAGGAAGTCTTCCTCCCGTAACCTATGCCTCCTCTGTGGCTGCTATACTGTACGAAGCTTGAGTTTTTTAAGTGCCTATTCCTGAAGGAAGCCCTATGCTTTATGAAACTCAGTTAGTGTCTTTTAAGATTGCTGCCCTCTAGTACATAGCCTCAAGATATTAAGCACTCAGAGAAGGACTACAGAATGACCCTTATACCAAGAACCATCATCTCCCCAATGCCCAGATGCTGAATTCTTTGATTTAGAGTCTCCTTTATAGATAGCAAGCCTCAACTGTACTTCATACACCAGTTGTGGGATCCTCTCAAAGACAGCTTCTGTCACTGTAGTCAGTTATGGTTCTTAGACCTTCCATGGGCCAAATGCAAGTTCCGTCCTTTGTGGAGGCTCTCAGGCTGTCCTGAGAGGGAAGGGTGATGCATGTGGCAAGGTAAGACTTCCATGCAATGCATTCCTGGTACTTTCCTAATCCCAGAGGCGGGTCTTATTTTTATGCTATCACTAGCACTAACCCAGGACTGCACAATTTACAAAATTGCTTACCCATACATTACAGCATTAAGCTTTCTGCTAACCCTGGTGTGTTGGTAATCAATTGCATTTATTCATGTCTTCTCTGTGTGTTCTACAGGAAAGCACCATGGTGGAAAGTCCTGGCAACAGAAGGAACTAGACTTCTGGTGGAATCTCAGGTGGGGCACTTAGTAGCTGTGCATTTTTAAGTGAGTTAACCTGGTGCATTGCATAAGTAGATGAGTATTTTAGCCACACCAGACTGAAGTTGTGATTTGACTCCATTCTTGAAACTTCAGAGATGTTTCAATTTTGCTGTAAAATTGAAATGGAAAAGACATAATGCTAATGAAAATGGGAAATGCTACAAATGATTAAATTGAGCAGCATGGAACATTGATCAAGAAACTAAATTGGTTTAATGGAGTGCACAGGAAACACACTTTTCCCACAAAAAACATATTGATGTTAGCATAATTTTACTTAAAATATTTGTACTTAAAATGCAGTTGAAGGTCAACATGGAGTAGAGATGAACACAATGTCTGATCCCACTTGGTTACTAAGAACAACCTCAAGTTCTTCACACGCAGTGCCATTCAGGCATAACAAAAGTCCAGGGTATAAATTGTCAAGTGGGCCCATTTTATGGAGATGGAACAAAACCTGTCTCTACCAAGTATTGTGTTCCCTTTGATACCCTCCTCATCATAGTCCACCACCATCTTGTTGCCTCTTTACTAACATTATATGATTTTTCTGCCCCATCAAATAAAATGTTTGGATATTGAAGTTCCCCAAAGGTCCCTGTGTTAAAGGCTTGCTTCCTTAGGTGGTGCTAGCAGAGATATTACGACCTTTGGTAGATTTGGCCTTTTGGGAAGTCATTAATTTATTGAATATGTGCCTTTGAGGGGGATTGTGGGACCTCATTTATTCCTCTTCCTCCCAGGCTTATGAGGTAGGACATTTTGTTATATGCCTGTGCGTGAAGTGTGGTCTCTCAAGAAATCAAAAGGTGTGAGGTGAATCAATCCTGAGTCAAAGATGGCTGTTCCTCTTTGTATGTTGATACAGCAGGTTTTACCATATTAATCTTAATTTGACCAGTACCACGTCTAAACTGGACGCCTAAGTCTGAGGGCTTTGCTTATCTGCTCCCAACTTCTTTGCTGGTTTGTCTTATTTTTGACTCTGCCTATGTCCTTTTCTGACACTATTTCCAGAATGTTCTTTCTCTACATGGGAGCCTGTTCTCTCTACCCACCTTTGTCAGTTAACAGCCCCAGCTTGTCACATCTATTTAATTCATGCTGCTTTCCTCCATTTCCTGGAGCACAGGTGACATTTTGACATTTTACATTTGTTATTAGTTTTTTTTAGCAGACTATAGTCTTGTGAGGATTTGGGGGAGAAAAAGCATTGTCTCTATCATGCTCATTGCTTTGTCTGTAGGGACTGGAACACCATCTGTCACGCAGTAGGGGCTTTATGGATAGTTTTATAATTATAAAGAAATAAATGAATTGGAGCTCTTCATACACAAATCCACTACAAGTACTAAAGGCCAAGAGGCCTCCTAGTGGGCATGCCAAACCCACTTTGCCAGCGCTCCTGCCCCAGCCTTACCCTGACTGTAGAACTGCCCAGTCCTTACACAGGTGATGAGGTTCTTGATCCAAACCTTCTCCTCCCCAGTCAATGCTCTGCTTTGTTCCTGCCTGCCATCCTGAGTTGCACAGCTCCCATCTGATGGAATATCACGCTGTTTGCATGAGTGTCTTTCCAGTGCAACTCTGCTTTCCTCAGTTAACAGACTGTGGTGTAGGGATTATGGGAGTGATGTCTGGGGTAACCTGGGCCTCTAGAAGAGGACTGAGGGCACTTTGGGAACCTCTCTGAGGGCCCATGGTGTTGGTCCCTGTGGTGCTGACATTTCATGCTTTGCAGGTTGCAGATCTCATTCCCATCGACAAATACAGCATTGGGGATGAGGCAAGCTCCATCTCCCAGGTGGAAATTGATCTCAGTCAAGTAACTAGCAGTCGAGTTTCTCAGTGTCAAAACACCTGCTCTCTGCAGATTAAAAAAAAAGAAGAAAGAAACAATTAAAGGGATAATAAATGAATCATGTTAATTTGTAAGGAAAGAGATAATGATGGGTGAGAAGAGAAAAATATCAGTTAAGATCATAGAATATTATTGAAAACAGAACACGATCCTTTATTCTGAGCAAGGTAAAAAGAAGGGTTTTTAAAAAGAAAAGGGAGCCTTGAGGAAGAGAGGAAGAGGAACAGCAGAATTAAAAGACAGTCTAGTGACCTCCGCTTGTATTTTGAAATATTTATTTGTGTAAGTGACATTCTAAAGAGAGGCAAGAAAGATGAACAAATCACGGATCCCCTGAACAAACACAAAATGAAGGATCCAGCTCAAAGTGTAGCTCTCAGGCTCACTGGGTCATTGGCTATGTTTAAGTGAGTCCAGTCTGACCTGGCTTAGGAGTGGCATTTTCAGTGTGTCTGGGCTACCCTGATCCTCTCCACATGCTTGGGCTTCTCAAGAATCCACCGAAGTTTTGTATCACAAACCAGCTAGCAGCAGGAATCGTATGTGAAAAGCAGAAAGAAGAAAACACCGAGACCACGCAGGAGTTCATGTAGACACAGGGAGAGATAATGCAAAGGATTAAGGAGTGTCAAGCAATAATTTGTTGTATGGCTACAGACTTGAATGAAATGCCCAGAGAAAGCATCTTCTGGAGATAAACAGGCACAGGAAGTACCTGACAAGGAGTGTCGCAGGGCCAGCTGTCTTGAGGCAGGACAGTCCTACAGATGGAGCTATCTTTTGGTCCTTTAAAACCTTTTAAAATAAATAACAGAATAAATTTGATAGTTTTTCTGCAAAGCTTCCTGTAAGAGGTTGTAGGGGCATCAAGCATATCTTCTATCTTGACATGGCTCATTTGAAAAATGCCGATGGAACACAGACCCTTATCTCATCCTGTAAGCATCTCATTTATCATGTGTCTCTGCTTCTTAAGCTAGGATGCAGGCATCAGTGGGATGGGTATTGAATGTTGTATTACCATAAAATGTAAGATAATAATGATAATTATTATTCTCATTACTTTGTAGTGCTGAGAATCAAGCTCTCAGTATCTTACATGATTGGCAACTACCCGCGAACTACAACCCAGTCTTAGAATTGTTTTTAAATATACATATATGAACCTGATATTGCTTTTGCTCTGTTTTGTCTGATTGTTTTATGGGTCATGATTGTTGGAACCCAGGAAACTCACTGTTGCCTATGGAATAGGAGTCTGAATCTCCCCTGTCTATTGTGGTAGAGTCACTCATTCCATGAAGGTGTGTTCCTCCAAAAATTCATGTGTTGAAATGTAATCCCTAATATATAGTGGTCATAAGAGCAAGGGCCTTTATAAAGAGACTGCAGATTTTTATGTTCTATTAAAGAGGCTTGAGAGCTGCCTGACACCATCTCTTCAACCTGTGTGTGGATACAGCCTTCCCCACCCAGCAGATCAACAATAAGTTGCAACCACAGAAATGAGACTGAACCCCCAACAGACACCACATCTGCAGGCTTCTTGATGTTGCATTTGCAGAACTTCAAAACTGGGAAAATGTTGTTTGTAAGTCATTGTTTTGATACAGCAGTAGGAATGGACTAAGGCCCCATCTGCGTGGGGCTAGCAGAATCTCACACTCAGCTATGAGGTGGGTCTGCCAGGCTCAGCCTGGCTCTGGGGTCTGGTCAGCAAGTGGCAGGCTGAAGAAAAGTGCACTCTGGTGATGGTGCTGCATGGTCAGTTGGGGGAAGTTTTTCCCCCCTGAGAGGGTGATGGGAAATCATACTTTTTCCTTTCATCATGCCTGCTCAAAACCACAAACAGCTGTCCTTGCTGCTGGCAGCTGGTCTAGATGCATGGAATCAGAACTGAAATTCGTAGTGTGCCTGACCAAACAGTTTGGAGAAAACCAGTGTCCTTAATGAAAACCCTGGGTCATCAAATTAATAAATCCCAAAGTCCATCTCCCTTCATTTTTATGATATACACAGATACATTTTCTTATTTTTAAACTGATTAGATGTGAACTTTTTACTTGAGGCTGAAATTATCATAATAGATAAACATATTCAAGCCTATCATTATAATAGTGCTACTGATTTCTTTTTCCTCCATAAATGTCCCTAATGGAAGATAATGCAGTAGAGTTGCCTCTAATACATTAGAAAGGGTATAGCACTCTAGACAGGTCCATGTGGTCATGGCTTTTTGTGTCCACCATCATGTTTATAATAACACCATCAAAACAAGTAAGAGGTAAGTACTGTTCTAACAAATTTAGAGACAATGAAAGATCACATTATAACAAGCCCCCAGACCTCAGTAGGTCCCAGGTCATAACACAACAGGTGCCGTAATGGAAGTACCATTCGGGCTGTGAAGCCCAGCATGTAAGAAGCAACACCTGCCAAAAATGAGAACAAAGACCTAATCCATCAAAGCCCATAGTTCTGGGAAAGTCCCTCTGTCTACTAAGCTTGCTTTTTGGCTCCTGTAGTTCCACTTTGAGCTAAATGTTCTTGCTAACTGAGGTGTATTAACCCACAATATGATTTTTGTGCTGAAAAGTTCACCCCGAGAAAGGCTTGAGATTGCACTGAGGTCCCGAATATGCAATGCAGTCACAGGCTGGCTAATAATGACTTTCTATTGGCTTAACCCTGTGTCCAAATGTCTTATTCGGTGACTACCTCAGAATGATATTCATTTGGGGAACTATTTTTCTGCTGAACTGAATGGATTTGAGTCTTCTTTTACAGTATGAGAGAAAGATTTTCTTTCTATTTGCAAAAAACGAAATTTAAACTAAAAGAAATCACATCATTTCACACTCCCTTTCTTCCCTACAGCATAACCCCCCCATCACCTTCCCTAAAATTCAAGGTCTCTTTTTCTTTATTAATGTTATGTAGGTATATAAATGTAAAACAATAAAAGCCAACTTGCTGAGTCTATTTGATGTTGCTTGTGTATATGAGTTCAGGACCAATCACTTAGTATTGGATAACCTATTCGGGGTTCATCCTTGGAGAAGAGTAAGTCTACTCCTATTGGCGGTCATCAGTTGTCTGTATCTCTTCATCAAGGGTTGGTGTCCAGTGAGATTTCATCTTTCCACATTAGCATGTCTGTGGGTATTGTCCTTGTTTGGGTCTCGATTAAGCAGTCATATGTCGAAGTATCATGGGTGAAGCTTTTTTATAATTTCCAGGAGATACAATCTTGCAGAAGACTTCATGACCCTCTGGCTTTTACAATCTTTGCATCCCCTCTTCTTCAATGTCCACAGAGTCTCAGTTTAAAACAAATGGGTAGGATTTCTTATAAACTAGGAGATGAATTCTTGGCACAGGACTAAAAAGCCAGCTCAGGGCATTTTGAGAGGAGAGTCATGTAGAAAGGGGTTAAAGAAAGTATCTGAGGGTTTTCTATGAGGTTGCACAATTTCACGCACCTAGTCACTGCAAAGCCTGAGAGAAATACTCTTGCCTATCAGCCCCATGAAGGGATACGTCCAACAGGAGGCAGCTCAGCTCCATCATATTAAGTTCAAGTACAGAGCTTCTAGTAACCTGAAATGGTAATTTGTCTTGTGGAGAAAGTTGAACTCATTGACACAATATGAAACTTAGATTTTCTGCGGGCCTTCCTTAACCTGATCACCTAACAAGACGCCTGGACAAAGCAGAGTCCACAGCTCCTGCCGAAAAGGCTGCCCAGAAGTCAGCATAAGACTAACAATTAAAATATTTCAAGATGAGCAATAGACCTAGTAGGTGGAGCTTCTTTGTTTAATGACCTTTCCCACAAAGCGATAGCAAACACAATGGGCTGGCCTCATAAATCATACCTACAGTGAGCATCCACACAGTCGGTTCCACTGTTTGCATATTCAAATGTCACCCTGATCACAAGAGAAGAGACAAAACACTTTTTTTCCTCTCAAAAATGTCAGCATGGCTGGATTAGAAAAGATAATTTGGAAGTACTTCTAGACAATAATTACCTCTGGCACCTATCTGCAGTGTACTTAACGAATGGAAAGAGGACTTTTTTAATTTTTAAAAATTATGATTATTACAGTAATTAATCAGCTGCTCCATGACAGCTTCCTTGAGGGGGAAAAAGCATCGCAAAGGCCATCATGTTTCGGTAGGGCGCCTTGTTGATCTCACATCGAGTATGCAAAATATGTCTCGTTATTATTAGCCGCTAAAATGCTGTGGCAGTGGAATTAGCCCCCATTTCCTAAATAGCCAGGAAACTCGGAAACTCAAATTTCACAAGTGGAAGAAAATCCTAATCCCAAATGCTAGTTGGGGAAAAAAAAAATATTTCAGACTTGCTCAGCTGTGGTTGTTAAACCAATCTCCTACTTAATTACATGCAAAAGGTTCCCAGTTCTAATTACAGGCCTTGGGGAAATAGCCCATCTCCCCAAACCAATAACACCTCTTGTTCTACTTCCAATCTTTTGTGCTTAATGTGCCGCCCTGAATTTCAGCTTCCCTGGATGATTCATGAGTTCTGAGTTTTGCACTTCAGTTCTCATCACACCGCGCCAAAGCAGGGTTAGGAGATTCACCTTCCCCGGGTGACTCTTTCAGAACACCCTTTGCTACTTAGCACCAACCCTCTAGCCTCAGCCACATCAGAGGCAAAGTCTTTCTTCTGGGGAATTCTTTCTCTCTCTGAAGCTTGGTGCCCTCTGTGACTGTGTCAAAGCTTTGGAGTGATGTGAAGGCAGCGGCCCGGTGCAGAGGCTAACTGTCCCAGCCTAGAGGTAGGAGGGCTTCTAGAGGTCGGCCTTCCCTGGGTTTGCCTCTGAACACCGTATAAGCCAGTAAGAAACATCAGGAACTGCCTGGAAGCAGAAACTTCACACCTACGAGCCAATGGAGGACGCTTATCCAAAGCCCTCAGATAATAAGCAGGGAGCCTGAGACTGAGCAAGGAAGAAAGAGGTCCTCCCATCTCAGGGGCAGTGAACAGTTTAAGCAGGATTCTGCATAGTCTGCTCTACACACAGTAGAGATGGTACTGGAACGGCTCTCCAAACTGGATCATCTTAGACTCAAATTGCAGGTTGCCTTCCCACATCAAGAGAAGATGAACAAAATGAGCTAGTTTACTATTCTTGATCCTGTGTTCTTTACCTCTTTGGTTGCAGAATTCGCTTCATGGATCTTATTATTCACTATTCAATGATATTGTTAAGGAGGGTTCCAGGTATAAAAATCAGTTTGTTTCCACCGTGTATGCTCATGGCACACAGTAATGTCCTATCCGTCCAGTGATTACTGTCTCCTTGGTTAGCTTTATTGTCAATTGGATCTGTATGTAGATATGTCTATGGGGGTTAAATTCATTAAGCTAATTGAAGGTGGAAAGACCCAGATCACTGGTGGGAGGTGTTGCACTATGGAAGAGTAGAGAAATTAAGCTGAGCATACACAAACAGGTGAGCATGCATTCATTCATTTCCTTCTACTCTTAGCCATAGATGTTCCAGCTGTTAGAAGTTCCTGCCTTGACTTCTCCACAGTAATGGACTGGAACCTGGAATTGTAACCTTTGTCCCGTAGGTTGCTTTTTGTTAGGGTGCTTTATGTAGCAACAGAAATGAAGCTGAACACCCTGTATCTTTCCTTCCTCCCATCCTCTTTCTCTTCTTTGTCCCCTAGACAGAGGGGTTCACTTCTGCTTTCCTGTCATATACACATGCATGATTATGTATCTATATAAAGCATAGGACCCACAAGTGAGAAAATGACATTTGTTTTCCTGAGACCTGCTTAATTTGTTTAATATGATAACCTCCAGAGACATGCATTTGTCTGTACATGGTACAATGTCATAACTTGTTGAACAGGGTTAGTGGTTACATTTTTGCCCTTTAATGAAGCAGCTGCTTATTGTTTTGTATACAGTAGGTGGTCAGCTCAATATGGTTCAGAAAAATGTGTGAATGATCGCATCCTGCTTACCCCTCCTTTCCTTACCCATCTGTATGCACTGCAGGCCAAGTACAGGATCTTCCTTTTCCCTTCTCTGCATTGATGGCTTCTGTGCCGACAGTCAGTGTGTACAGGATATAGATGGCCCATGATCACAGACAGTTTTTTGTTTGGTCTACTTCCCTAATGTGTTTAATTTCTTGATGAGTCTTAGCTCCATCAGGGAAGGTGCAATGTGTAATATTTGTCTGCAGGACACTCAGCACCTGGCACAGGCTTATTTCAAGGAAGGAATCAGTCCAGATGGATTGCTGCAGACACTGTGGTCTTCTGCAAAGCATATGGTTGTATGCATACATGGGCTTTATGGCTATATTTTGTGTTAAGGATTTATTTTGCCAACTTTTAGGTAGGTAGTAGATCGCAGTTGACTGCAAAGAGATAGCCATTCTTCAAGGAGACAGAATGCCTTTGAATCGCAGTGAAATAACAAGGAGCCAAGATCCACAGAACACAGATCCAAGGGTGGGCAGCAAACAGACATGATTGGGTCAACATTAGTTGCTGGGTAAACCCTCTGCTTGTAGACTAGGATATTTCTAACTTGTTTCTGGAGTCAGCCTCCAAGAGATAAATATAGTCAGTTTCTGCCTTGGGTGATTGTAAATGGTGAACATGACAATTCAACATGGGTTGGGGCATGGAACACAATTTAAGTCAATAAATGTATTGTAAGTGACTAAAATTTTAACCTCCTTTTGTCCTAAAGTAACAAAAAGAAAGATTTGTAAATTTAACTTCATAAACATTAAAAATATTTGCATCACAAAAATGTAATTAAAAAATAAACTCATAGATATAAGTATTAAAAATGTATGCACACCATGGGCTGAGAGCTAACAAAATATCCAACTTTTAAACTTGAAAATAGAACCAAAAACTTGATTTAATAATAATGATGATGATGAATAAGTTGCCTCATAGTGCATAACATTACAAAAACAAAACAACAAACAAAAACGAGCCCAGTGTGTTGCTTCTCAGCTGTTTGGAGTGTTGCAAACTGTCCTGTTCTGCTACTGGCCATTGGGGAAAGATCTGCCATTTCTTCTGGGGGAAAATTTAACAGCATCTATCAAAAATATATACCTTCCTTTTGGCTTATACTAACATGTTCTGATCTTCTTCACAGCATCTTAGGCACTGTCCTGATTCATTTTATTGTGTTCTACCTGACCCAAACTGGAATCACCCTGGGAAGAGGGACCTTTCATATTGAGGAATTACCCAGATTAGATTAGCTAGTGGGTATATCCGTGGGGCATTTCCTGGTTGCTAATCGATGTAGGAGGATGCCAGTCTACTGTGGGCAGCACCATCCCTAGGCAGGCAGTTCTGGGCTATGTAAGAAAGTTAGCTGAGCAAGCTGGAGGAAGCAAGCCAGAAAGCAGCATTCCCCTGTGATTTTTGCATCAGTTCCTGCCTGAGTTTCTGCTCTGACTCCCCTCAATGGTGGATTGTGACATAAAACTGTAAGTCAAACTCTATCCTTCCTGGGTTGTTTTTGGTTATGCTGTTTATCACAGCAAGAGAAAGCCAACAAGGACTGACAACCAGGAGTTTCTGTATTTGTTGTCTTTTACATCAACAAAAGGAATCTCAGTGTAAGGCTGAGAGTAGCTTTTACCTCAGATCAACTTGGTTATTATTACCAGTTTTAATTTTTGTCACATCCTTACATTACTTTAAATGTAATACATGGTAATATTTTAACAATTTAGAAAATGCATACATTTTAATATGAGCAAAAAAATATCTTTAATTCCCCCGTGCTGAAATTTGGGCTTATTTCCATCACACATTTCCCCCATGCTTTTAAAAACCTTATTAAGATCATTCTGTATATTAATGTAATTTTTTATTCCACTTTTTTGCTTAAGGTTATGATTTTTCCATATCATTAAAAACTCTATGTAAATATCATTTTAATAGCTGTTCAACATTCAATGATATTAGAAATTTCATTTTTAAATTTGACTTTGTGCCTAATATCAAAATGAATAATTTTGCTTTTGAGGAAGGCTAGCTGCCTGTCTCCATGGCTTGGTGACACTCTGAAGTTCTGTTTAATATGTAACAAAATTGTCTTTCTCTCAAGCTATGGCCTCCATCCAAAATGGAACAGGAATTCTGCTGGGTGATTCTAGCACTTTCTAGCATCCCTTCTTCTTCGCAGCTTCTGACACTGATGAACACTCGGTTTCCCAGCTATGGAGCTGATCATGCCTTTAGGATGTCACTAAGGTCAGGCACTCTTAGAGAAGGGAAGGAGTTCCAGACAGCTGCCTGTCTCTGCTATGCAATGTGCAGTGATTACTAATCCATAATTTATGACTCTAATTAATTATTTTCATCATGAAGAGAGACTCACTCAAGCATGCCACCCAACAAAGCCCTGATAGCCTGCTTCTCTCAACCCTGGATCTCCTTGCTGGGAACTCATTTTGTAAAACCCATTAAAGCTGACAGAAGATCCAAAGCACTAGGGAGGGAGGCCCTTCTTCCTCCCACTTGTTCTGTTTTATTCCGCAAAGAAATAGACTAAGTGTAAGCAATTCCCACTATGCCCTTTAATAGAGGCCAAACCTCCTTCTAGAAAGACATTTGGAGTGTCATCACAGTAGGGTCCAGTCAGGGAGAACCCCGTTCTAGACTTCTGTGGTTTCAGATATCATGTGGCAGGAGCGGAGCTGTCCTTCCAGTAAACCTCTACCTGTGTATGTTCCTGTGAGCAACCTCAGTGCACTGGCTTGGACCTCAAGTACTGCTCTGCTCTGGCTCTGAACCTACTGACTGCATCCTGGTGGAATCTAGATCTTCACAGAGGGTATTTCTACCATGTGGCTGGTGGGCCAGTGATTAGTACCTCAGTTGAGGAACTTTCTGTGTGAAATCCACCCTTCTGTGTGAGTGATTAGTACTTACTGAATACTAGGGACTAATTGATTGGTTACAAAACAGCTCGCTAGGGTAACCGCCACTACAGCTAACCACAGTAGATGTTCTGAGGGCAGGACCTTGCCCACTGTATCCCACAACCTAGGGCACACACAGTGCAACAGTGTTGAAAGCATGAATTCCCATTTCACAGAGAAATATGTACCATAGTAAAATACAAATATTCTTCCATTCTGGTTTCATAACACCTATTCTTAAACCTCTCATGAGTATGTCTATGGGCCAGAGAGATGACTCAGTGGGTAAAAGAACTCACAGTTCAATCACCAGAACACACATAAAGATGGGATGAGAGAATTGACTTCCACATGTGTGTGTACCATGGAACACACATACACACACACAAGCACACTACTACTACTATTAATATTTTTTAAAAGATGTGTCTTTGCCGTGTTTGGAGGCTTGACTTTATTTCCCCATTTGCAGAAGGATAAGTGTGACAAATGAAGAAAGGTTTTGCATTCATGTTGTAGTGTGGGCCCCCAGTGTTAATTACCACGGACACAAAGTCCTGTGGAAATAGATGGGTATAGCTGGCTGGTGATTAGTAACTGATGTGAGGCCTATATTGTTATTGAAATAATAACTGTGGCCTGCTACCAAAGAAAATGTTTATTTTTTTCCATCTGGAGCCACCCTGAATTATCTAAGTCCACTTTCTTAGGACAGGCTTTTTCAAAATTCAGACACCTTCACCTCTGGATCTAAGGAAATGACCCATCTCTTCCACCACAAGGACATACCCCCTTTCTCACACCTCATCTTTGTTCATCTGCCCTCTCAGTGGAATTTAATTTCATTTCTTCTTGAATCTTTAGATTGATAAAAATGTTCTCCTCATCTCCAAGCCTGCCGAGCCTCAGACAGTGGCCTGGGTGGACTACATGAGAGCAACACCCGGGGCTGTGGCTGAGAGAGAGGCATTATTTACATATTTATTAGAAATTCTGTCCTGCTGGCAAAAGACACTCACTTCTGACTTTAATTCCGATAAGTAAACAACCCCATTGGCAAAGAAGAGGGGGAAACAAACTAGAATAGTTTGCACAAGATAATACATTTAAGGAGGAACAATACCCATAATACAAAATCCATTTGCAGTGCAAAGCAAAAAAAGAAAGAGAAGTCTTTTTCCAAAGACTAGCTGAAACTAAAGACTCTGAAGAAATAATTGAGAAGTAATTCAATTATATTTGGTATCAGTTTCCTCACAGAACAGTGGAATGACAATTAATCCCTTGGTGCTTTTTTAAAATTTTTAATACTTTGTGGTTTGCTCCGAATCACCCTCCAGCAGTTAGCCACACTCAGCAATCCTCTTGCTGATTGAGTCTGCCTCCCTTCCTCATCCATCCTGGCCTGATAATGCTCTACACCGGGAAGTCATTCTGTGGATTCAGCCTTCTTCTTTGACCTTTTTCTCAAGCTGTCCAGCTTCTTAACGTTTTGCTTAGGTGCCCTCTTGCTTCCCTTAATTATATCACATTGCTAGAACCGCAATAGAAGGAACTTAGCATCCTACAGCTTTCTGTAGACATCCAGCATTGAGCCCACATCATCAGCCCCATGACAACACAATGCATTAAATCCTCAGCGCCACACGTCTCTCTATCCCCAGAAAAAATTACATTTAGGAACATTAAAATGGACTGACTTTAATCCACAATAGGAAAGGGAGTGGGTGATATGGCTTAAATCCCACCTGATGTTCTGACCTGAACTTAACTCCACAGATAAGATCACTCTGAATTCTTTGCATTTGTATAGCTTCTTTCGGTCAGGGCCTGCAGGGCACTTTATACACATCAGTCAGGGAATATGGGGCACTGTATACACAGGAATAAGCTGCACACCTCTCGGTTGCTATAGCTCAACGCCAGGATGGGTTGCTGCATCAGAAAACTGAAAGATGATGGGTGGAAGAAGATTGATCCAGGTGGCCTTCTGTGCTGGCCCAGGTACAGATTTAAGGATGCAGGCATTTGGGCAGCAGTGCTCAACACTAAATTTGTAGAAATCATTGTACTTCTAAACTGCAAAGCTATTTTTAAAACGAAACCAAAAAGTGGTGAGATGAGGGATTTTCTTTGTTCTTTGTTGAGCCCATGGATCAAACTGCACATGAATTCAAAGATTTGGAGTGAAGATAATGTCTGCTCTTAAATGCTCACTGTTCTTTCTTGGTCATCCTGCTGCCCATGGAGGTCGTATGTCCTTAATAGTGTGATGTTTCCTAAATATACCACTGGGTATAGACAGGGAAGACATATGATGGATGTCATAAACCAAGTAAGTCAGTTTATGGGATGGGAGGGGCATAGAAACTGAGTCTGTGTCCTGTGCTGATAGCTGCAGCAAACACAGGGGGAATGGTTGGGCAGCTGCTATGCTATACCTGTTCTGTATTAATGTAATACTTCCAGCCTCAGACTGAGTCGGCAATCTCCTTTGTCAGACATGCACAGCACCTGGACCACTTCGCCAAGCTTCACCAGCCTGTTAGGCAGAGCTGGGTTACTTTTAGAGGTGGTTAGACCATGGAATCCATGGTGATTCCATAGTGTTAAGAGAACATAAAACATACATCTGGGGGCAGTGGGGAGGAGGAGACAGAGGGTTCAGATGGGAGTGACTTAAAATCTTTCTTAATCATGGACTACAGGGGCTCCAATTCCTGGAAGGAGTTTGTTAGCACTCAGAGCTCCTTTGTTTCAAACAGAAGGGCCGTATGTGCTGTGCTTAGGAGCATGTGCCTTGGGGGACTGCATTGCACAGAAACATGGGGCGTTTGTTCTGCTAGACTGGTAGCATACACAGACCATGATGTATATATGGACCAACAGGAAAAACCATCAGACAGGTGGACAAGGTTTAGTGGGTCAGTGCTAGGAGAGAGAGAAGACCAAGGTAAATGGAGAAAGCTACCCAAGCCCAGTCTTGGACAAGCAAGAGACCTGGTGAACCAGAATGTGGATTACTCCTTGAGTTTAAAAAATTTACTAGAAAAATAAATACTGGCTTATGTTTATTGTGAAAAATTTTGGAAATGGAGAGAGAGAGCCAGATAGAGATAGAGAGAGAGATCTAAGATCACACATAACTCTTCAACTTTGAAACTATGAAGACTGGTACAAATATAACTGGTTTAACTTTAAACTTCTAGTTTATTGTCTCAGTGTTTCACTGGCTACTCAGGGGCAGGTATTAAAGGAAGCTTGTACTGTCACAGAGGAGGACCTTATGGCAGGATTTTGGAATTCCAGGCCAAGCTGTAACAGTTCTTTTAAATATGCTTAACATTATTTAAATATCCATGTCTATAATAGACATATGCTTAAGATACTTTCTTATCTACTGGTGTTTAACAGACCTACTGACGTCAACACATGCTTACAACCCCAGAGTTCCTGTGGCTCTGGAATCTGGGAATGGTAACCCAGGGTCTTGCTAGTTAAGTCAAGATGTCATTTTCAGTTCATCTACAGACTCAACTCGGTAACATGATCTACCTCAAACATGTTCACGTGGTCATTGATGAGACTCAGTTCCTCAGCAGTTCTTATTCTAGGGACCTCAGTTCTTTGATAGCTTTTGGCCAGAGGCTACCTCCAACCCTAGCCATGTAGCTCTCCACCAGGTATATCACCACATGGCAGCAGGCTTCCCTCATAGAAAGTGACAGGGAAGCCTTCCAGGGACAGTGTGAGCGAAGTCTATATGCTGTTCTTGCAGAGGACCCAAGTTTATTTCCCAGCACCCACAATAGGTGGCTTAAAAACTACTGAAAACTCCAGGTGTATGGATCTGACTTCCTCTTTTGGTCTCCTTAAGTAACTACACTCAAGCACACACACACACACACACACACACACACACACACACACACGCACAATTTTAAATAAAATGAATTTGAAAGATGACTAGTCCCTTGCACACACAGAGGAGGGGACAACTTAATACAGGTGGGCCTCCCCCTTGGCAGAAGACACAGGGAACCACTAATAAGAAATAATTCTTTCTCTTCATGTCATTGTGTATTATCATCTATCTATCTATCTATCTATCTATCTATCTATCTATCTATCTATCTGTCTATCTATCAATCATCTATCATCTATCCTCTCTCTTTCTCTCCTTTATTTCCTTTTAAACAAATGGAAAATGGGTAGAGCATTTCTTGCTGTAGTCATGGAAAAGACTACATAGATGCCAGGCTCTGCTCTTACAATTAGTGAATGTATGACTTTTGTTACCAATAGTACCCTCTGAGGCTAGGTAAGAAATAGGATGGCCTGTCAGATAAAGTCAGTATTCATTCCAGGTCCTTTAGAGCTCAGAGAAACTCCAGTCACAATGCTGGAAATGCCGAACAGCTTCAGCATTGTCTCTGGACAATGTGTTGACACCTTTCTTTCCTGTTTCACTGTTTTGTCCCTAGATAAGTCCGGTGTTTATACCATTGGAACTTAGCCTTGGCTGCACTCCTGACATCTTCTTAGAATTCTGGAAGCTCTCCTTTCCTGTTCCAGGCTACCCTGACCTGTATTCAACCTCTCCTCCCAGTAGCATTTCATTTCATAAGCATAAAGGAATCCCTGGTACAGGATAGGTTATCTGTCAGCACCTGTCTCTCTGGTTGCATTCCCAGAGAGACACCTTGCTGCATGACTGCTAACTTTAAGGAATTCCAAATCACATGATGGAAGTAAGAGTTTCTGAGCAGTCAAGATGAATGTTTGTTTGGTGGCTCTGTACCATACATAAAATATGTCACAAGATCAATTGCCTTAACTTGATATTAAGAGAGCTTTATCTGAGTTGGAAATTATACAAAATATGAGATTCTAATCCATTATCACTGATCAGATTTCCAAGGATGCCATGCCAAGGACCTCAAAATAATTGTACCAAGAAGTACAAGGAATGGCTCCTACCTTATTAAAGTATGGCAAGCATTTCCTTCCATAAAGAGTACACACAGATCAGATATAGAATGGATGTTTCTCAGTATGACTGTGGTGTAGGAGGTCCTTCTGTCTATGTGTTGCTTTCATTGGTTAATAATGGAACTGCCTTGGCCTGTTGATAGAGTAGAACTTAGATAGGCAGGGAAGATGGAACTGAATTCTGGGAGGAAGTAAGCAGAGTCAGAGAGAGACACCATGGATCCTCTGCCTGACACAGACACCAGTTAGAATCTTTGCTGGTAAGCCATTGCCACATGGTGATATACAGATTAATAGAAATGGGTTAAATTAATATAAGAGTTAGCCAATAAGAAGTTAGAACTAATGGGCCAAGCAATGTTTTATGTGGTATAGGAGGTTCTTCTGTATTTGTGTTGCTTTCATTGGTGAATAAAGAAACTGCCTTGGCCTTTTGATAGGGCAGAAATCAGGTAGGCAGAGTAGACAGAACGGAATGCTGGGAAGAAGTCAGTGTGGCAGACGCCATGGTTCTCCTGCCTGAGACTGATGCTGGTTAGAAGCTTTCCCAGTAAATCATGACCTCGTGGTGAACACAGATTAGTAGAAATGGGTTAGATCAAAAGTGAGAGTTGGCCAAGAAGAGGCTAGCTATAATGGGCCAGGCAGTAATTTAATTAATACAATTTCCATGTGGTTATTTTGGGTGTAAGCTAGCTGGGTGGGATGGGACAACATTAATGAATACAATTTTTGTGTGGTTATTTCAGGGCTAAGTTAGCTGGGCGGCAGGGATAAACAAGTGGGCCCTCCTCCAACATGACTGGGTAGTTTTTAGGACTGCTGTGTGGCTTGAGAAAAGGCACAGTAAAAAAAAATCATGTATATTTCTACAGGTTTGGGGGTGGTCTCTCCAAATTATCTTGTATTTGTGGAAATAATACCCAGAAAGTAGTAGTATCTTGTATACTTTCATACAGATAACCTAGATTTAAGGGTTGTATTGTTATATATTATTGTAGTAGCATTTCATTTGGATTTTAATAAATAAAGGTTGCCTGAAGTTCAGAGAATAAAACAGCCACACTGACCAGCCTTACAGACCAGACCACAATAACACACACCTTTAATCCTAGTAGCCACACTAGTTGCCATAGAAACTGGATGGTGCATGCCTTTAATCCCAGTGGTGCATGCCTTTAATCCCAGAACTAGAGGGGATTATAAAACGGAAGGAAACAGCCCTCAAACACAGTCTCATTCTGAGATTCTTGAGGCAGGAGTGCCAATTCAGACTAAGGTTGAGGTAAAAGTCAGTGACTGGCTGTTTTGCTTTTCGGATCTTCAGGTTGAACCCCATTTCTCTTTATGAGTTTTTATTAATCGTACTTTGTATTATCATGAGTTGTCTTGAACTGAAGAGATGGTAGGAAAACTTCCCTGTCAGGTTAAATCTTATGGGTTTCATCACAAAGAATGTCATGATTTGCCCTAGTGGTATATGAAGAAGAAGGCATTTTTGAGAAAAGAATAGGTTGAAAGGGAAGGGAATGGAGCCTGTGGATAGAATACATATGGGGCTGTTCTTTAAATGTTTGTGTTTTTCACTTGCACTGTGGAAACAGATTTTTCTTCTTCTTTCTCTTATACTACAATTCACTTCAGCCATCCCAATTTGTTTCTGAACTCTATATAATACTATATTCTTTTATCTATGGAATACTGAGGAATCCAAGAGAAAATAAATCATGTGACCTGTCCCAGGCCCACCTTTCTGCTGAGACCCAGATAGAGCAGAACCATATTTTTGACAGGGGCCATAGCATGGGAAGTCACAGCTCTTAGCATCCTGGTGAGTGGTGAGGCCAAGTGAGGATCAGGAACAGGAAGTAGAGACTCACCCAATAGATGGGTGTCTCAAAAGAAGTTCCATTTTCCCTGCCAGTAAGGGCTCTCCACAAAGTAGAACCAGCAGAATGTATGAGTAGCCCCCTTTCCCATTGGTCTCTTGTCTCTATCCAAGGATATGATCTCAGGCACCACTTTGCATGTTGGTTTTAATCTCTTTCAAGTTGTCTGAGTCTCTCTGGTTTTCCTTTCTTGTCTTTCATGGTCTTGACATTTATGAAGAACATCCATGAGTTGTTTCTAGGAACGACGTCTACTTGGATTTGCTCGAGTTTTCTCCTGAGTAAGTGCCTCCGAGGAAGGCACTTGCTCAGAGGGGTGCTACAGCCATCTTACTGATTCCGTATGTCAGAGAGTTTGATTTACTGTGTCTTATGACTCTAATGCTGGGGGGGGTATCTGAGAGATCATGTGCCCATCTTGTTATTTTGTTATAATAGATCTTATTAGACTAAAATTAACCTTGGTCACTGACAGACGACTTGGTCTCTAGGATTCTCCATTTGTAAAGTACAGTTTCTGGTTCCTTTGGTAATGTAATAATTGTTTTTGCATAATAATTTGATACCAATGGACTTCCTGAAAAAGAAGAATTTTTAAATGTGATTAAATTTATTTTTCCTGGTGAACAGCTTTATGGGTTTTGAGGAATATGTAGATGGTTTGGGTGAAGATATCTATGTTTCTGTCATCAGTTTTCTACAAAGTAGTTCCATCAGCTCCAAAATATTCTTGTTCTCTTTACAGATAATTGCTTCCCTTATCATGAAACTCCTAGAAGCCAATGCCTTGTTTCCCTTCCTTAGAGTATTTTGTACATGGAATCATTTCACAGGGTGCATTTTGAATTGAAGTTCTCAAACTTTGCAAAATGAATTTAAAGTTGATCATTTGGTTTATTAATCAATAGCTTGTTCCCATGTACTGCTGTGTTTAGTATTCCACTATTTTCATTTCTTTGGGGTTGATAACTAGAAGTAATGTTGCTGGATTATAGGTACACATTTAATTTTGTAGACACGCCAAAACCTTTTTCCAAAGAGGCTGCAATTGTTTTCATTCTCAGTGGCTATGTGCTAGTGTGGGAGTTGGTTTCTACCACTTGGTGTAGTCATGTTTTAAAATATGGACTGGAGAGATGGCTCAGCGGTAAGAGCCTGCATTGGTGTTGTAGAGGACACAGTTTGGTCCCTTTCAGCTGCATTAGGCAGCTCATAATGTGTTGTCGGATGCTGCTTGTTTGTTTCCCGGCCGCCAGACTCCCAAAATCATCACAGAGAAATCTGTATTAATTGCAATATTGTTTGGCCAATAGCTTAAGCATATTTCTGGCTAACTCATATCTTAAATTAATTCATTTCCATTATTTTATATTTTACCATGAAGCTCATGGCCTACTGGAAAGGTTCTGGCTGACACCTTGCGTTTTTTTCCTGACATGGCTCCTCCTTGACTCTGCCAACTCTCTCTTTATATCTCTTTCAGCCTGGCTTTA
Organism: Ondatra zibethicus; assembly: GCA_004026605.1. Lineage (NCBI taxonomy): Eukaryota > Metazoa > Chordata > Mammalia > Rodentia > Cricetidae > Ondatra > Ondatra zibethicus. The sequence continues at coordinate 44,616 of PVIU01004160.1, forward strand.
CTCTGTTAAGCCATTGGCTGAAAGCAACTTCTTTATTAACCAATGGCAATAAAACATATTCACAGCATATATCACCTTCCACATCAATGATGGCCTATAATTCCATCTCCAGAAGACCCAACACCTCTGGGATACTTGGTTATCTGTACCTCTGTAACACGTGTGGTACACACATGCATACATATAGCTAAAAATAAAAAAAATCCTTTAAAAATGTTCACTGTCTTTTTTTGTTTTTGTTGTTGTTTTGAGTTTTTAGAGAAAGGGTTTCTCTGTGTAGCCTTGGCAGTCCTTGGATCTTGCTCTGTAGACCAGGTTGTCCTTGAACTCACAGAGATCTACCTGCCTCTGTATCTTGAGTGCTGGGATTAAAGGTGTGTGCCACCACGGCTGACAAAAATGTTCACTGTCTTATTTGGGTCCATTACAGCATCTCATGCAGCTTTGATTTGAATTTCGCCATGACTAATGACATAGGATAGCTGTTCTTGATTTATTTACCATTCATGAATTTCCTCTGGTTGAATGTCAGTTCATATCTCTTGTCTGTTGTAAGGTTGGAGTTTTCATTTCTTATTCCTGAGATTTGAGAGATCTTCATCCATCCTGGTGAGAAAAAAATTCACTAAATTGTAATTTACAAATATTTTCTCTGAGTTACTGCCTTTTAATAAAATCAAACATTGTATGTATGTATATGGACATATATATATGTATATATAGTGGATATATATATATATATAATACTGTGGATATATATATATATATAGTGGATATATGTATATCCACCAATATAAGCTTTCACTATGCAACCCAGGTGGGTCTTGTACATTTCTAATTTTGCTGAATTATAAACTTTCTCACTATTTTTTAATGGTCTAGCTGTTTTCCCCCAATACAAGTTTTTACAGGTTTTTCCTGATGTTTCCTGAGTCTTTAGTTTCATGTTTTATATTTATGTCTAGAATCTATTTAGAGTTGATGGTACATATGATGTGAGGTGAAGGGTGACATTATTTTTGCTTATTTGCAAGTATTCTGTACTTGGTGAAGACACTGTAAGTCTTTTCATCAGCTGAATGCGTACCTTTCTAGTCAGCCCACTGTGTTTTATTTTTGCCATCTGTTTCCTTTCTTTGTCTACCCACTGATTTATGTGTCTATCATTTCTCTGTACCACGATGTGGCTTTACGAAAAGTCTCGAGTCAAGGGAAAATGTGTCTTCTTCCTTCATATTTTCTTTCTGAATCATTTTGGCTTCCCTGGTCCCTTTGCTTTCTTTGTGTTAGAATCACTGCAGCAATGTTTACAAAGGTGTGTGCTAGACTTGAACTGGGCAGAACCTCTCCACCAAGCCTTCAAAGCCATTACTATTGATCAAGCCTCAACAGTATTTAGTACTTCCAACCCCCCATCAGAGTTTTTTAGTTTGTAAATCTACATAAAGATCCTGTATAGGGTTTTTAAGATTAAGATATGCTTTGGCATTATGATAGAGTCACACTCTTACCTATTTTTGAATTCAAATTGCTAATTTCAGTCTGTGACTTTGCCAAGCTCCTTTATTAGTCTAAGAATATTTCCATGCAATTCTTTGGGGGAAATTTTTGCCTAGTCAATAGCATACTTGTAAATGCACATGGTTTGATTTTTTTATTATATCCTATATTTCCAAGTATATCCGGGCGGCCAGCATAGCATTCAGGTTCCCCACCCCCCCTCCCAGTCATCTCATGTGGTTTTAGTTCTTTGCAGTGCAAAAGAATGGCTTCAATTTTTAATGTGACACTTACCGTAAACGTGATTGAGAATTTATATTTCATTTATTTTTATTTGCCTGTGTGTGTGTATGTGTCTGTTCTCATGCCATGTGTGGGGGATGGAGACCAATTTGTGGGGTTGGTTCTCTCCTGAGTGTGCCAGGTACCAAGCTCAGGCCATCATCAGACTCTGCTGAGCATTTTGCTGGCCCAGTACATATAGTCTCCCTTCTCTTTCTGGCGCATACTTTTTTTTGTTGTTTTGTTTTTCTTGCTTGATTATACCACCCAGGCCTTGTGGAAACCATCTGGGAGAGAGACCAGGCTTTTCCTAGGTAGGTGGTGAGTTTTTCCTCATTCAGTGTGATGCTCCACGAACAGTTGTTAGGTAAGAAACTTTTCTTTTATTCTTTGTTTTTGAGAGTTTTTCCATAAATGAAGGTTGGATTTTTATTAAATTATCTTTTTACGTTCATTAATGATTACTGGTTTTTGTTCTTAATTTTAGTATTACCTGGTCTATTTTTATTATATATTTTTGCCAGTTTGCCTTAGGCTAGGTTTGCTCCCTCCCCCAGTTTTTTTTTTTAAGGGAAAAGTTGATGGGTAGTGATAAAAACATTTAAAGTGTTTTTATGGCATTTACTGATTTGGTAGCTAGGAGTGGGTCTTGGGCATGCCATAGCATGTGTATAGGTTAGTGGGAAATTTACGAGAGTGAAGATTCTCCTTCTACTACTCAGGTCTTATCAAACTCAGGTTGCCAGGGTTGGCAGCTGGCGTCTTTCTTCCACAAGCCATCTACTTGCTACTACCACATATGTCTGTAACTGAAGGATTCTCTCCCCTCTGTCAGTTCCCAAATAAACACTCTAAGGTTTAATATTAATTACAAACTGTTTGGTCTATTAGCTTAAGCTTATTATTAGCTATCTCCTACAACTTAAATTAACCTATTTCTATTATTCCATATTTTACCACGAGGCTCTTGTCTTGTTACCTCACATCTTGCTTCTCCAAAGACTGCTGGTGTCTCTCAGACTCTGCCTTCCTTTTCCCTTTATCTTTCTTGGATTTCCCGCCTGGCTCTATTCTGCCTGGATGTTGGCCAAATCAGCTTCTTTATTAACCAATGGTTGGTAAACATATTCACAGCCTGCAGAAGTGAATCCCACACCACATGCTCCTCTGGGAAGATCCCCCACACTTGGAGGAGCTAAATGCTCACTTTCACTCACCTGGAAATCACCTAGGAGGTTCTCTTCTTTAGAGACTCCCTCTGTGACCACAGGTTATTTGTGACTGTAAAGTCCATTCACAAGCGTTTGCAGACTGCTAAATGACAGAGTTGAGAGTGTCTCTGGCTGCAGCTGTGATTCTGCCTCTTCCTCTTCCTATTGTTCACTTCTGGTTTAATTCTGCTAGGGTCTGAGAATTGTAGCCCTTGCTACAAGTTTCAGTCTCTTGAGTTTGTGGAGATATATTTGATGCTCGAATGTGATCTTGCTTGGTGAATATTACACAAATAAAAATGAAAGTGTATTTTGTTATTTAATGATAAATGTCTCATCAGCATCAAGAAGGCCTAATTGTTCAATAACATCAAAGCTTGTTTTTTCTGGTTCTCTTTCTCTCTCTCTCCCTGAATTCCCTCTCAAGGACAGAGATGGGTGAGAGTATCTCCAGTCAGCTGCAGTAGTGAGTCTGTCCCTTGGGTCCATGTAGATTTACCACCTGATATTAAGACCATGTGCATTTAGGATTATGTTTTCTTAATCCATACATAATGTATCTCTTTATCCCCACTGTTTCTTCTTTTGAAGTCCTTACTTTGCTTGATGTCTACATATTGGTTTTTAGGCATATTGTGTCAGAATCACATGGTTTTTCTTTTTGATAACTTTTAATTTAGAACTTATCTTTAAAATTCATTTAAAATGATTTCTTGGTGGGAGTATATAGTTGAAGATTGCTTTTTTTATTCAAACTGCCAGTCTTGCTGTTTAATTGATGTATTCAGGTTTAATATTTAATGTTGTTATTGATATGGTTGATGGTTTGTGGTTTTTTATTTTATTATTTTTTTTGATACAGGCTCTACCTATTATGTAGCTGTTCTGAAACTCACTCTGCATACCAGGCTGGTCTCATACTCATAGGAAGCCACCTGCCTCCGTCTTCCAAGTGCTAGGATTAAAGGCGTGTGCCACGATAATTATTGGTATGTCAGCCATCTTGCTTGAGTTTTGTTGCTGTTGTTGCTTCTATGTTTCTTCTGTTTTTAAAACCTCATTTCCAGCTTCACATTAAGCATTTTTATAATTTCATGTTACTTCCTCAGTTAGTTTATTGTTTACGCCACTGAAATGCTTTTAGTGGTTACCCTATGGTTTGTAATACACAGCTGCTCCTGAATAAATTAAAGACAGGAGACCTGTGAGCTCATTGTAAGTCTCTTATTAATTTCGTATGCCAGATCTTCAAACACTTTGCTATGTATGAACTCATTCATTGCTGTTAGCAGCATTAAAAAGTAGATCCAATTGTTATCCCCATTAGACAGATGAAGAAATTGGAGCAAGAAAGCCATTTCTTTTGATCATTGTCTGGGACCAGACGTCTAGTCCCACCTTAAAGCTTTGCTCAGAAGCAGCAATTATGTTACTTGGAATTCTGAGAGCTAAACTCTCAGCCTACCACACATCCTTTGAGAGCATCTGTCCAAACATAATGAAGGAAGATACGAATGGAAGGATGTGAGTGGGGTACAGTCAGAGGTCCACACCCTTCAGAACCTGAGCCCACCCATGGTGACAGTAAAAAAAAAAAACCATGAATAGAGAAGTCAGCCAAATTTATGGTCCTGATGAGACTCAGATGGTCCCGCGACTTCTCATACGTTCCCTGGACTTGGGTTCCATCACATTTGAGTGTAGATTTTAAGCAACTCTGTTTTCTTAGAATCTTCACAGCAAGGTTATAGAATTGTAGGTTGGAGGAAGCAGAAATCAGATAGTTTGCTCCAGCATGACCACTTTATACCAAGGATGAAGTGAGATGTTTCACTCAAGTTGGTCTTACGACATTTTTCTCTCATGTAAATGATAAAGATCATTTCAATACATCCCAAGCCCTGTGAGGAGAATTTTAAGGGAAGTAGTCAAGGCCAGAGAAGTACAGATTCAGCAAAATGCCCAGCAGTGCTCACTACAATACCTATCAGTGACTCAGGACAACGTCATTGCTATTGCATAGGAAGGCAAAATGACTACTCGAAAAGTCCAGTGATGACCCAGCAAACTGAAAAAGATTATTTAGCAAAACTCTGAAAGGTGACTTGGCAAACTGTCAAATGACTCAGAAAATCATCAAATGATAACTTAGCAGACAACCAGTGATGACTCAGAGTCAGTGACCTCGTGACTCACTAACAATGACTCAGCAGAGAGCCTCGTGACCTGGGTCATAATTTCCTTGTGTCATTTCACTTTACTTTTTGATGCTTTTCTAAGTGAACTGTTGACATTTTTTTTCTTCCCTTAAAGCAGCACCATGGTGCTGTTTTCCCAAACCCTTTTTTTTTTCATCAAACTGTTTTATCATCTCATTTTAATGTATTATCAATTCAACATATTATCAAATCAGAAAAATTATAAAGGAAATCACTAGACTCAATAAGTACAATTTGGTACCAGTTAGCTTCCTAAGGTCTTGCCTCCTGGGCTCCTGGAGACATTTAACTAGAGTAAATAGCAGACATGGCGGAGATCCTAGAGAGATTTCACATACTGCTAATGCTATTAGTGCCCTCTTCCTGGAATCCATTCTTTCCTACTTTACCTCTTGGAACCTTGATTTCTCTAGAAATGATACCTACAAAGATTGCAAACTACTGTTATGATGTATCTCTGCTATAAGAAGAAAGGGCATAGGAAACTCTTAAATGCCCCTTGCTAATGACTTTTCTGAACATGGAAATTTTAGTTTTTTAAAAAAAACTTTTATTAACTTTTTAGGACAGCAAACCAAGTAATGGGATTCATCATGGCATTTTCCTTTTGCAGCTAATAATTTTTAATCTATGAAAAGTTTATACAATATATTTTGATCCTATTCTTCACCTTCCCCCAACTCTTCCCAGATTCACACACACACACACACACACCATTGAACTTTATGCCGACTATTTCTTTTTAATGCTATAGAATCCAATCTGTGTTGACCAAATACTCTTAGATGCCAGGCCCATCTTGAAGCATAATCAATCAAAGAGTGTATGTATGTATGTATGTATCTCACATATATCTCTGGGGGAATATATATAATTTAATGGGAAGGAATTAAGTAGATAAACTTGGAGCAGTGGAGGTGGCTGCATTATGAAAATACATAAATATATACATATTTATAATTTTGAATCTAGGTTAATTGTATAAGAGGAACCATGTGACATTCATCTTCCTTAGCCTGGATTCTTTTGTTTAGCATGATGACTCCAGTTGCATCATTTTCAGCCCATGACATGGTTGGTTTGATGATTTTGGTTTTCTTTAAAATTATATTGACCCCATTTAAAAATTTTATCTCATACTTCATTATTTCAGATAAAAATTCTAACATTAAGAAAAAGAAAGTGGTTGTTTGCAGAGAAGTTAGCCTACATTTCTGTGCTGAACTTTATAAATTAAGTCCTATTATTAAATTAGTGGTATCATAAATGATTGAATATTCTGTCACTTTATTTTAAAACTGAGCACTTGGTTATGATCCAGAGCTCTCACATAATGATAAGGCCCTAAGAAATTAAGCCTTGCTTGAAAGTGACAGTCGGATGTTGAACCCATTCTGCAGCTTCCCTGAGGGCTGCTGTCTTCTGCACGCCTATGCTATTTTATTCTTACTTCTAACTATGATCATGTCACATTGTGGCTATTATATTACATATCCACACCTCTTATCAATCTTTAAACTGCATGAATGGTAGCCTCTGTCCTCTTGACTGGATATTCTTAGCAACTCTCTTTATAAGTTTTTTTCGAGTGACAGATCTTCCTATTTTCATTTTTGTTTCAAATCCCGTCTAAGGTCAATCAATCTTCCATAAAACACAAGGAGCCCCGGCAATCTTCCTGGCTCCACAACCTTAACACAGAATGGAACTTCTCTCCTACAGAAGCCAGAGCTGCCTCTCAGGACAATGGAGGCAAACCAGGACTTAACTGCATTATCTCCAAGTTGTAGGAAGCTCTGTCCTCTACTGGGCAGAGATCAGAATGTTCTGCATCTGTGTTGCATACCCAGAAAAGATCTTCCTTCACCAGCTCTTTCCTCTGCTGCCTCATCCCTGCAGTTGAATCTCTCATCCTGGGACACGAGCATCCTGTAGACCCTACAGGATCCCCACTGGAGAACAACCTTTGCCTTTGCTCATTCAGCCTCTGCTGTCAGATGCTTTGAAAACTTTGAAGCTCACACTTGTCTTTGGTGCGTGGTTGCTGACAGAATGACAGTGTGTCACAAACTGTGTTGACTCTGGGACTAGATGAGACATGACCTGAAAAAATATCAATTATCTTTTCTGAAGGTGGTTGCAAATCCACGCCATAGTGTTCAAACTCCAACTTCTTCATTCACTGGGAAAAGATGGGGAATTTTGGTGGATAATTTACTTCTTCAAGTCTTTTCTCTCCAGTTAAAAAGACATTATTTTTCTTCATTTGAGCTTTAAATCCTAAGACTTTTCTGAGGGTAGACTTGGATAGCACAATGAATGTTTATCATTAGCCACAGAAACAAATTAAAATACAAAAGAAGGGTTATGGTGACTTTCCATTTCACAGTTTTAAATGTACAATTCTTCAAACAACTTGACAAATGGCTGTCATGTATTTGATAAACTCCTTATGCCACCTGGGTTAGGACTACTTAAAAAGAACTCCTTGTCTGTCAGAGGTCAGAAGGAAATTGAATGAGCCTTTGATTCTGTCCTGGGCATGGTCAAGTGAGAGTTTAGTTACAGACCTGTTTAGTAAAGAACAAAGGAATTCTTTGTAGAATAAGGGGTGATGAGTATGGAAATTGGGGCCCAAGAAGCTCCATAATTCCTGCACTTTGCCAAGGGAACAGAGATGTCAGAGGGCCAGGGGAAGCAATCCCTGGGGTTGGGGGTGGGGGGCGGTGCCTAAGAGCTACTCAGCTGAAGCAGAACTTGAAAATGGAAGCCAGTCCACTGAAACTTGACAGGAAGCTGCAGGGATCCCAACAGACAGTTTCGGAGCTGGGGAATGGTCAAGTGCTTCTGGAGTAAGGTGTAGAGAGAGGCGGTCCCAAGAAGTTGCCTTTGTGTTTCGGTTGCTACTCTCATCACCTAGAGAAAGCTAGATTATTACTGAAGATGCAGTGATTTCCTACATGCTAACTCAGTGGATGAGAGTGCCAGGAAGAGAGAATGAGTAAGAAAATCAGAATAAGCACACACCTTTAATCCCAGAAGTCAGGAGGCAGGGGCAGGTGGATCCCTGTGAGTTAGAGCCCAGCCTGGTCTACAAAGTAAGTCCCAGGAGATCCAGGGCTACACAGAAAAGCCCTGTCTCAACAACAAACAGCAAACAAAAAACAAAAGAAAGAAAATCAGAATAAAATAAGAAAATCAGAATAAACAGCATCTCAGCAGAAAAGCCCTGTCTCAACAACAAACAGCAAACAAAAAACAAAAGAAAGAAAATCACAATAAAATAAGAAAATCAGAATAAACAGCATCTCAGCCCATTTTACAAGAGATCAAGACAGATTCCTGAGGAGCTGTGGGCCCTGACAGTGTACCTAGTGGAGACCTGGGCTTTGGGGGACCATCAGAGCCCTGAGAAAGATAGGAAATGGAGAGATGATAGAGGGTAAGCTCTATTTAAAGGTCCAGTGTGTTCCACCAGGAGTGAGGGTAGGCCAGGTTAAAAGGAAGGCGAAGGACATGGCCTGCAGTAAGTTTTCAATTTCGTTTTGAATTTCATTGTATGGGCTTTCTTTCCCTAAGGCCTGCTGCTAGAATCAAAACTCTGCTATCATTGCTGACAGAGTGGCTGCAGTGCGTCCGCCAGTCTGCCCTGGTTCAGGAGAACATTTATTCCCAGGAATGTTTCACCAAAATGGATAACTACAAGAGCCCCAGGTAAAGTGCACCCGCTTCCTACCTTTTATACGACATAATAAATATTCTTAAGATACACAGAAGTGAATTCTCCTAGCTCCAACATTAGCATCAGCCTTAGGTAATGTCCAAGGAGTGAATGGTTTGAGTGAATGAAGGACGTGAATTTTCTAAGTGCTATGCAAGTTCAAGGCTGAAGGAGAGAAGTTAATCAGAAGATCCTTCCAGTCACTGTGAAGAACCAAGCAGAAACTGGAAACATCTCTGTTGGTGCCGAGTGCTGATTTAGATGGAAAAGAACGTGAAGTCACTGAACTCAGAAACAAGATGGGAGGAACAAGTCTTTGCCATCGCGGTGGATGGAAAAACACGTGGGGGCACATAGGTCAGTGTGTCAAAGCAGAGCAAGCCATGAAACAAGAGCACCAGACGTCAGATGAGGGAGGCTCAAGGATAAATCCCTGTAAACTCTTTTTTTTCAATAATACGGAAAAGAAGCTGGTTGGTCTTAGCTTAGTTAATTGTGTGTGTTAAAATTACAAATATAAATACTACTTGAAGGGAAAGGTTAACTTCTAAGTTAGCAAGAAGAAAGGGGCAAAGTAAATGTGGCCCATCTGATAAAAATGAAGCAAGGTAGATGGAGCCTATCAAATAAGATGGTGGCAATAAGAACAAATCACAGGGTAATCATCGTGAGTTTGAGAGAATATATTTACCTACTCAAAGACAGACTGTAAATAGAAAAAATTCTGCTATATGCATGAACTCTGAAAATATGACATGGAAGAAATATGCAGCAGCCGAGGCCAGAGCGATGACTCGGGGATTAAGATCATTCATTGCTTTTGTAGAGGACCATGTTTGGCTCTGAGCAACCACATGGTAGCTTATCACCATCTGTAACTCCAGTTCCAGGGGATCTGATGCCCTCTTCTTTTCTCTGGACATAAGCACACATACACATAAAAATAAAAATCTTTAAAAAATACAACCTTTGAAAATCGAGATAGATGTATTTACAAGCCCAGGTAAATGTTAATCCCGACAAATAATGCCCAGTGCCTAAGCTGGTGGCATGTGCCAGGTTTTAAAAATCATAATAGAACCTTTATTCAGCAATGGATGGAAGCAAATTCAGAAATCCACATCGAAGCAGTGGACTGAGCTCCCAAAACCCAGTCAAAGAGTAGGAGGAGGGATAATATAAGCAAAGGGGTCAAGACCATGATGTGGATACCCACTGAAACAACTTACCTGAGCTAATGGGAGCTCCCTGACTCTGGTCTGACAGTGGGGGAACCAGCATAGGACCAAACTAGGCCCTCTGAATGTGGTTGATAGGTATATGGCTGGGGCAGACTGTGGGGAAGGCAGTGGGACCAGGATTTATCCCTACTGCTGGATCTGGCTTTTTGGAACCCATTTTCTCTGGAGGGATACCTTTCTAAGCATAGATACAATGGAGAAGGCCTTGGTCCTGTCTCAAAGTAATGTGCTAGACTTTGTTGACTCCCCATGAAAAGCCCTAGCCTCTATGAGGAGTGGATAAGAGGCAGAATGGGGGGCGGGGAAGATGGAGGGAGTGGGATGAGGAGAGGGAGTGGGAACTGGAACTGCTGTGTAAAATGAAAAACGGTTGTTTTTAAAAAAATAAATAAATTACTTTTTAAAAATCCTGTATGCACTGTAACTTAAAGGAAGAATTTGGAGGTTATTGTTATGCTGGTTTGGCTGCTTTGGGGAAAGATAACAGAAACAGAATTATCAATCGACTATTAAAAGTCAAGTGTGGTGTTAAATGAATAATCAGAGAAAGGTCAGATCAGAAGAGAAATATATTATAATTGCACAAATAAAGGACTGAGTATCAAAAGTTGGTTAGATTTAAGAAACCAAAAGAACATGTGGAAAACAAATCCAGAGTCACAGTAAACCAGGTGCCTCAGTGAGGATTGTCACATGATTCTTGTATACTAAAGTTTATATTAACAAGAATAGCCATAAGTTTTTATGAAGATTCAATATTTTCCAGAATATTCACTAGAAAAGTTTGATCTTTACTCTCTACCACATTTCCTTTCACAGATTAATAAGCTTTTCAAATTTGTCCACAAACTTCAGTTGCTATGTTCACTTACGTCTGCGTGCAGCAGCAAATATCACATTTTTTTTTTTTTAGCTATTGCTTAACGGAAGGAAAAACATATATTCTTAAGAATTTTTAATAAAGAATTAAAATCATAAAAAAATCAGGTGTGAGAGCTGGAGGGTCTCGTTTGTCCCACTCATGAGGACCAGGCCCACGATACAATGATAAGGGGAGATAAGCACCAAATAAGGTTACACTCCTACTCCTAAAACCCACATGCCGTGATCAGCACCTAGTTGGGATATGTGACGCAAGCTGATGGACCTGAAAATGGTATTCCCAGGTACCACTGAAGCTTGTAAGCATTAAGTTGCCCATTTTGTCCCACTCCGTGGTACTCTTGCCTTGTTTAGAGATGATGAAAAAACAGGTCTCCACCCAAGGTCTGTCCCTCTCTCCCTTTATGTCTGTAAAGTAAGAAGAGGTAAACTTAACAAACATGATGTTTCTTTAGCAAGTACATGATATACACAGTCAATATTTAGCTGTTGTTATTTCTTTGTTATTATACCCTCAGCATTAATTACAGTATCTAATTAAAGCACAGAAGGAGTTACAGTGACCATTCAGACATAGCCTGGCCACACTGATTTCCCATACAGCTAGGTTGACTAGGAAGAGGACAGTGAAATGGCAGGGTGCACCAGCATGTACCAGCAGGAGGTAGAGTCTTAGTTAGGATTCCTGTTGCTATAGAAACAGCCTGAGCAAAACGCAAGTTGGGAATGAAAGGGTTTATTTGGCTTACACTTCTGTATCATTGTTTATCATCAAAGGAAGTCAGGTCAGGAATTCTAGCAGATCAGGAACCTGGAGGCAAGAGCTGGTGCAGAGGCCATGGAGGAGTGCTGCTCACTGCCTTTCTCTCCATGGCTTGATCAGACTGCTTTCTTATAGCACCCAGCATTACCAGCCCAGGAATGGCACCTCCCTATCACTAAGAAAATGCTCTGCAAACCTGTGTACAGCCCAATGTTATTATGGAGACATTTTCTTAAATGAGGTTCCCACCTCTCAGATTACTTTAGCTTGTGTCAAGTTGGCGTAAAACTATCTGGTACAACACCATTTCAAAAGAGCCCGCCATACCATGGTAATCTAGATGGCAGTGTTTCTCTCAGATGTCCTGGAGGGCTCTACCACCATTCACCAAGTAATTGTGCTGTAAAGAAAGCAATATAGGCTAGGGAGATAGATCTGTTGGTCAGTTACTTGACATTCATACCTGAGTTTGATCCACAAAACCCATATTTTAAAAAGTGAGTGTGGTACCAATCCAAGGGAGATGGAGGTTGTTAGACATCTAGAGCTCACTGGCCAACCACCCCTGCCCATTTGGCCTATTAGAGACTATCTTCAATAATGAGGAAATGTCCTGAGGACACTTAAGGTTGACTTACGGCATCTGCACACATGCATTTGTACATTTGTACTCCACAAGCACAAAAGAAATATACAAACATTTCATGTATTAGGAGACTGCTCATTCATTTCCTGGCCACCCAGGTCTAAATAATCACACAGAAACCATATTAATTACAACACTGGCCAATGACTCTAGTGTATTCCTAACTAGCTCTTACATCTTAAATTAACTCATTTCTACCAATCTGAGTATTGCAATGAGGCTGTGACCTACTGGTAAGTTTCCTAAGGTTCTAGTGTGTCCTTCTCCTTTCTGCAGATACATGGCTCCTCCTCCATGACTCTGCCTACTCTCTTTATATATCTCTGTTTGGATTTCCAGTCTGGCTTTATTCTGCCCTGCCATAGGCCAAAGTAGCTTCTTTATTAACCAATGGTAATAAAACATATTCACAGCACACAGAGGGGAATCCCATATCATCTCCCCTTTTCTGTCTAAGTGAAAAGTAAGGTTTTAAATTTAACTTAGTAAAATTACATATACAAAACAGTTGTCAAGCAATAATTATAGTTAGAATATTTAGTGCATTTACATTTGACAAATTAAGGAAAATACTCTATCATCTAGCCTATTTTTGTAAGTCTAAAGTTTTCTATCTAATTTATCTTTTATCATAACTGTGGAAAACCATGATTATAACTATATGTCTTCAACTCTTCAAAGGTCCCAGAACGATATAATATTATCTAAGTAAACAGGAAGCTCATTGTAAGCAACTTCCAACACACTAGAATTGACAGAGATATCTGACTGCCTGAACAGTCACCCAAAATTCTTCTGTAATATTAGGCATCAATCTTCAGCCTACATAGTATCCAGTAGAATTTTCCATGAAGCAGAAATTTGAAGATCTGTTTTACCTTGTAATGACAAAGTTCATCAGTTGCTTTCTTCTGTGTCTACAGAAGGTCTGACAGTTTCTTGTATGAAGCAGGAACCCTGAACGATCATCCCATCTTTTGGAAAGTTCAGCAGTAACTTTTCTGTGGGTCCTGCATGTCCAGTTCATACAGCATACCATCAAGTAGTCCAGGCAAGAACAGTTTCTTGTTCAAATGCCTAACCTTGTCACACTGAAGGCAAATTCTATAACAAGTTTCTTCAATGCCCATAAACCTCTCTGAATTGGTGCTGCCAGTAGCAAACATGTCTCACAGTTCAGAAAAGACTATGTTCTTAAAATATTTTTAAATGCTATGTTCTGTAGTGTAACACAAGGGCCGGGCTTGTCGGGGTTTGTGTCCTGCCCGGTCCCCCCAGCCTTTAGTCCCAAAGAAAATCATGCAGAGAGTCTACATTAGGTTATAAACTGATTGGCCCATTAGCTCAGGCTAAGTATTAGTTCTTATAAGTTATACTAACCCATTATTCTTATCTATGTTCAGTGGGGCAGGTCACATCCTGCTTCTTCCGTGGTCTGGGCAAGAATCCCAGAGGAATGGGCTTCCTCCTTCCCAGCATTCTTCTGTTCTCATCACCCCACCTCTACTTCCTGTCTGGTTGACCCGCCTATACTTCCTGCCTGGCCAATCAGCGTTTATTTGAAACATGATTGACAGAATACAGACAATTATCCCTGCACCACTGTAGATCTTGAATTGTTGAAGATAATCTACCTAACTAAAATATATTTCTGTATATCTAGAAAATCTAACTAACATGACTGTAAGTTTGATGATTATAAATGACTGTCTATTAATCTGTAATTTTTAATCATACATTATGTTTTTAAATGAGCTGTCTAAATATAATACCTTAAACAAGAAATACATATAACAAATTTGACCTTAAATTTGTATCAATAGATCAAATATATGCCAATGCAAAGTATTCATCTCTATATCATATCTCCTTCATTTTTTTAAAGAAGAGATTGACTGTGACCATTAATAATTTATACCAAACCCCTATTAAATGAAAAAAAAATTATAAACAATCATTTTGGGAATCTGGGCATTGTTTCTCCAAACTGTTTCCTGTTTTGTTGGGCAAAGTACTTTTAGGGTTCATGGAGAGCTTTTAGGGGGTCTTGTTCCATCAAACCTCATTACCCTGGAAGGAATCCACAAGTTCTCATCTTCTGTGGAAACAGAAGCAGAACCTCCTTTCCAAAGCAACAAATCCTCAGACTCAAAATTTGAAGTCAAGATACCTTCATGTGGTTTAACTTAGCAGTCCCCAGAATCAAATATCTCTCTGTAGTCCAAAAATTCAAAGAAAACACAATAATGTACATAATTCAGACTGTCTGTGTATATTCCATCTTTATGTGGCTTATTTTTCTTTACTCATTTAATGCATGACAGTCTGTACTCTTTTATATTACTTTTGCTGTCTCTTTAAAGATTTTACTTCTTTTTATAATTCTCTATGCTCTTTTTCCTCTCTCTCCCAAGCCTACATACATTTTTAAACACAGTGTGTCTCATTTAGAGGTCTTTTATGTTTGAATCTCTCCTATTGTGTATCTGAAATCCTTTTCTGACAAGTAGCCCTTTAAAATGGTAAGCAGTGTGGTCACAGCAGCCCTGGATGCTGGCTCTGCCTCTCTTGGCCTTTTAATAAGGTGGAGATGTGTTCACAGGACTCTGCAAGTCATTCTCACTGCCCCAGCTCCAGAAATGCAGTGGGTCTATGTTGCCATTAAGCAACTTATAGCACTCTGCTCACAAACCCAATTAAGTGTTCGGTAGCAGGACCTCCTGAAAGAGACAGAGCTGTTAGTGCTACCAGTATGAACCAGGAAGCCTTCTTAAAGGAGTTGCACCTCTGCTTGTGGCCAGCAAACAGAGCCTATCTGAGAAAAAAAACTATGCAGTTACCAAGAAGCTGTGCCTGGCTCCCAATTTTTGTGGGTCTAGAAATCCTCCTTTTTTCTTAAGGTTTTTGTTTTTGTTTTAGGTCTTATGTGGACCCATGCTCCAGATGGTGGGTGCCATTTTGTAGTAGTAGAATACTCATTTGTTTCCCAGCTACCCAGATCCGAATAATCACACAGAAACTATATTAATTACAACACTGTTTGATCAATGACTCTAGATTATTCCTAGCTAACTCTTACATCTCAAATTAACTCATTTCTATCAATCTGTATATTGCCACAAGGTTGTGGCCTACCAGTAAGGTTCCTAAGGTTCCAGTGTATCCTCCTCCTTCCACAGCTATTACGGCATCTCCCTGACTCCATCCCCCCGTCTCTCTCTCTGTCTGTCTCTGTCTGCCTCTCTGTAGCTCTCTCTGTTCTCTCTCTGTCTCTGTCTCTGTCTGTCTGTCTGTCTCTCTCTCTCTATCTATCTATCTATTTATCCATCTACATATATATATATGGTAATAAAACATATTCACAGCATACAGAGGGGAATACCACATCAATTTCAGGGGTGATTATGTAGTCCAAATTGACATGGATGTCAAAGTGTCATTACTGTCCCTCTGCCACACTGGAAACCTGAAATCCCCAAGGCCAGCTCAAAGGTGTTCTAACATGCCTGTGAGCCCACACAGTTCATCGTTTATGACCATACTACACATGTTTAGCAGTTATCACAGCCTTCACACTGGGTCTTCAACCTGTAGTGTCAGAGCTTTCTAGTAGGACAGGACAAATGGAAACCCCCTTCACTATTCACACCAATACATTTAAAAATAAATCATTGTCACATTTGAGTGATTGAAGTGAGTCCCACATTTAACTCTGTTAAAGAATAGAGGAATAATGGACTCCATCAGTACCCATTAACTCGCCAATATGAGTTGTGCAAAACCCACGAAACTCATTAGGGTGAACAGGTGCAAACACAGCCTGAGTGTAGACCAAAGCAGACATGATGTCCAAGTGGGTTAGTGACTTTTCTCATTGTTATGACCAAATTCCTGACAAGAAGAAAACTAAAGAAAAGAAGGGTATATTTCGGTTCACAGTTTGAAAAGGGCTATCATCCATTATGCTGGGGCAGGCATGGCTGCAGAAGCATGAAGCACCTGGTCACATTGTGTCCATAGTCAGGAAGCGGCATGCAGAAAGTAGGGCATGTCTAAAACCTCAAGACCCTACTCCCACTACTCCACTTCCTCTGTCAAGACTTCATGTCTTAAAGGATCCACAACCCCCTAAAACATCACTGCCAGATGGGAAAAAAGTGTTCAAACACATGAGCCTGGGAGGGAAATTTACATTCAACTCATAGCTCATGGCACCAGATAATTGCTGATCTAGAAAACACATTTTCCTATCTTTAGAAAGAGAGGCAATATATAGGTTCCCATTTATTTAAAACAGTCAACAAGACACATTATGAGTTTGCTCCAGGGCTGTGTTAACTCCTCTGCCCTTTGTTAAAATATAGTATGAAGAGACAGAGACCATCTGGAAGTCTGGGCAGAATACCTCATTTGTTCACTATATTGATAGTGCTGTGTGTTCACAGAACCAGATGAACAGGAAGCAGATGCTGGCTGGAGGCACTGTTAAGCTGTGCCCCAGACAATTAGAGACTGTTAATAGATCTGAAGACTCAATATTGCTAAGAGATCAGTCCCCCCCCAATTCAACCTATAGATGTAGCCAAATCCCAGCCTACATTTTAATAAATGCTGCCAACGTGATCCTAAAATGTGTCCTGTTTGTAGCCTGATGAAAATTATATGCCTATCTCAAACAAAGATCAGGTTACTAAAGCTTCAATTCCCAGCATGAAAAGGGAAACGAAGTTCCGGGTAGAATTCTTAGGGTTGTAGAACAGAGTATTGCTTGCCTGGCCTACACACTATATGGCAGGAAGGGAGAGCAGATTTAAAGGGGTCCCCATTTCAATGAGGTTCATCTCCTGATCACCATCTTGGGGTATTGTTACTCAGTCAGAGTAGAGAAGTATTTTTACTACCCAGGTGATACACTGAGTGTCTTTTTGGACTCCTGGACCAAAATTTGATAGTAAGAATCAACTCCTGACTCACATCCCAAGTAAGTCCTGAAGATCACAGATGTAGAAAAATAGACAAGAAGATCTGCTCTGCACTTTCTATATATCTATATATTCAAATTTGTAAGTTAAATTCTGATTAACATCAAAAAGTTAAGACTATATGAATGCAAGGGGTTTTAAAAAATAAAACACATTTTCGACCTTCATAGATCAAGATGTTGATATAGGTAGGCTAGATAAGGCTTCAACAGTGTAGTTGTGGCTCATTTAGTAGAGCATGACACACTGTTGTCAAAATAGCTATATCCCCATGCTCAAGGTATAGGGAACAGCTAAGAATTTTTTTGGTACCACTTTAAAGTCTATCACATATTAGTTTACAAAAGGTCTCAAAACTTTTCCTGTTGTATAAAATGTGTTACCTTCCTGCAGCACAATAAAATTAGTGTAACTGGGTCTTCCCAAATGTATGATCTATAAAAACATTTAATGATTAAAACATTTCTCCTTATAGAATACAAGATTCTGGAGAAAATCAGAAAAAAAATAAAATCCCTGTCTGATAAAATGTATTCAAATGAATAGACAAAAGACAGCAACTGCCTATTACAGGATATCAAAATTAGACAGAATACAAGAAATGAAATTGTCTCTCCAATCTCACTGTGGTCCAGATTATCAAGTCCAGGGTTGCAGTTCGAATTTGTTATGATGAAACACAGTCTATTTCGAGCATTGCATGTGTATGGTGTGCAGAGCTACACTCAGGCACACACAGATACACATTGGATAAGTAAGTAAATGCCTTAAAATAAAATTAAAAACACCCATTTACTATTGCATTTAAACTTCCATGATGCTTAGGAGAAACGACTCAATAGTTTTATACAACAAAGTTATAAAAATATCCATGCAAAAAATCTAATTTATGACTAAGAAAATTCAACTTATGAGCATATACATAAATATACCTCAAAGTGGATCAATAAATTCAATGTAATTCCAATAAAAACTTCAACAAATATTTTAAGGTACTTTAGTAAAAAAAATTTTAAATTCTTGACTATGAATAAATATTCAAGACAAGGTATGACAGGATTGGGAAAAGTTAATTTCCTGAATATTATTTTAAATAGATGAATAAATTATTTTGAGGTAGGCATAGTAAGAAGTGTGGTATTTTACAGGGTTAAAGTGTGTTAATTAGATAGAATTGAGAGCTTAGAAATAGATGCTAGGGTCTCTGGGACCTGTATTTATGAGAGAGGTGGCCTCACATATCACAACCTTTTGAAATAATTAGTCATCTGTATGGAAACAAAGATAATTAGAGATTCATCTCTATGAAAATAAATTTCAGGTAAAGGAAAGGCTTAAATCTCATCAAAATATTTCAGAAATACAATGTAGGGTGACAGTTTTATGATTTCACAACAAAAACTGTTAATTATATGCAATAAAAGCATAAAAACAAAACACTAAGTTTGCATTAAGGTTTAAAATACTTGCCTGACAAAGTAACAAGGTGGGAAGGGATTTTGCAAAATGCTTTGTGGATGAGAAAACTATCCAAATTACATACAGAATATTTCTCCCCATGCCAGAGACTGGTGGGTGAATTAGTCACTTCCTGTATGTTGCTATCTGATCTAATGGGTTAGATTGGTCAATGTGTATTTACTCTTTGAACCACTATAATAAAGCTACAAAATACTACTTTTCTCTCCATTTTCTTCTTGAAGGGATTGAACCACAGAGAGGTCATGTCACATCCAAGTATACACAACATATAAGTCACAAATTTATACTTGGAATTCTGGAATTCCCATCAACCAGATCCAGAGTGACATATATATTCAATCAAAGACAAAAGATTGAAACTGGTTAAAGTAGAGAAAGCCAGAATTGCCAGTGCAGATGAAAATACATCCAACCTCACCCATCAGGGATGCAGTTTGAACCTCAGGTTTCTTACCCAATAGTTTGACAAAAGTTTCAGAGCTCATAGTTTGCCGAAGTTTGACCAACATTGGATGAAAAATTGGAATTGAAACCCTTGCAACAGGAAGCATAAATTCATATCCAGACTTTAAAGAATGAGCTGCCAAGAGCTGGTAAAGTCTGAACGGTGCTGACTGGTGAACCAGAAACTTCACTTCCAAGAAAACAGTGACCTGTGTAAAGGCATCCATAGATTTCAAAATATACAAACAAAGATTTGGGGAGAGTTAAGGGAATGTGAAAATAAATTATAATTCATTGCTCAGCTGTAATACTTTGTAATATCAATTCATGACCTAAATATTTTGCAACACGGGTGTTTCTCTAAGATTTGAATGTTGAGCAGAATCAAGGTGTCCAGCCTGTGATCTACAAGCTAATGCTCCCAAGGATAACCAAGAATGCAGTTCAACTCAAAATCATAAACATACTTAGAATGCTATCAGATCTTTTTTTTTTTAAGCCTTTTCATTGTGAATGGGTTGCATAGTCCTCAAGTATAGAATTTGTAGATGACAATACCACATTGCAGTATAAAAGTCTGGACAAGCCTGATTGTAGATCCTATACACATACAGAATATGACTCCATATGAAGGACATTAGGACATAGGAATTGTCATAGTCCATACAGAAGCACTTCAAATGTAAATACAGGGTATGAACTACTTTCATGAAAAGAGAGTGCTTTTGGAAAGGAGGGCGTATGTTCAGGGGCTTCCGAGGTACAAAGAGACATGGAACTCACATTCTTAATATTTCTAATAAACAAAGACATATGGTGCTCCAGAGGTGATTTTAGCTCTGGTGGCAGGTGCATAGACTCTGTATATCTCGGTAATTTTTAATATAAAGGAGGGACAGAATAAGCTGGCAAGATGATTAGGGCAGGCTCCTTAACCACAGAGGACTCATGTCTAGTCATTGTAGCAGAAGCTTTGAAAGTCAGCATAACTCCTCGAAAACAGTAGAGCCCCAAGGAGAACGGTGTTTCCTGCCCATGTGGCTTCTCGTCTGTCCTCTTGTGCTATTGAGTTTTCCTCTGGGTAGCATGTCAGTCAGAGCACAGGCAAGGTACAGAGACCATTCGAGCATCCCATGGGATGGAGAAGGCTGGCCTTTGATAGAAGAACCACTTATAGATCGGGAATTATATTACCAGAACCCTGGTTCCCAGCCCATAGACCATATTAGGCCTATAAAAAGGGATGGTTTGACTTATGCATGGTGTCATTATTTTAAAGAAATGTGACATTTTTATTTACTATCTGTGAAGTTAGCTGCAACCCTAACGACTCCCTGTTTTCTTCTGTGAGCACCGTTCGATGTTCAACCTGGCCCTTTTGTGTCTGTGATTTTGAGTCTCACCATAGGATACTTGACTTAAAGTGACCTCAGAAAAGCCTGCCCTATGTTCCCTTCAGCCCTAACCACTGCTCCTGCCAGTCCTACCAAGTGGCATTTACCTCTGCTTGGACACATCATCCACAGAACTTGTACCTACTGCACAGCTCATTTTTAAATAGTTCTGACTATCAGGAAGTTCTGCTTTGTATGGAGTCAAAATATGCCTCAGACTTCTTCCCAATAAAGCCTGTTAGTGGCCTGTGTGGCCAGTGGAGCTGCTGCTTTGCAAACATCTGAAGACAGCACTATTGCTTCTTCAAAGTAAGCCCTTCAGACCCCTTTGTCTTCTAGACTTGCTTGGTTCCTTTCTTGCTTGACTCTTCCGGCCTCTGGTGCTGTCTCCCTGGGTGTGATCCAGCTCCTTGCCACGGGAAGGCAATGGCGAGATACTGCTTAAGGTTATCATCTCCGGTACTATCTGTTCACCACTCAATCATCCAGCTACCCACAGCCTGGAAAAGGGCTTGCCTTCCACATTTCTCCTCTTTGCTTCCCCTCCTTTACCTTCTGCCGTGTTCATGCAGCATTTAGATCCAGGGCCAATGTACTCATGTAAAGTTCCCTAAACAATGTATGAAGTGTATAATGGAGTTCTCTGTGCTATTCCATATCCTACTTCCTCTGTATATCTTCCCTCGGGAATTCCTATTTACTCCTCAAAACCTGGTTTTGATATTCTGTGTAGAGGTTTCCTAAGCCTCCAACAATCCCCTCTTCCTCCCTTGCACCAGTCTGTGGTGATAGTTTGTGCTATAACAAATAAAGCTTGCTTGAGGATCAGAGTGTGGAGTGAGCTACTAGTTAGCCATACAGGCCAGGCAGTGGTAGCACACACCTTTAATTCCAGTACTCAAGAGGCAGAGGCAGATGAATCTCTGTGAGTTCAAGGACACCCTAGGCTGCACTAGATTGATCTAGTCTCAAAGAGAAACAGAGCCAGGTGGTGGTGGTTCACATCTTTAATCCCAGTACTTGGGAGTCACGTGCCTTTAATCCCAGCACTAGGAAGGTGGAGACAGAAAGGGATATGGATGAATGGAGAGAGGAATAAAAGGCAGGAGGAGATAGGAGCTCAAGGATTTAGGTCTGAGGACTTGTAGAGACAGGATACCCAATTCAGCCTGAGGATTTCATAGAGGTAAGAACTAGTGGCTGGCTGCTCTGCTTTTCTGATCTTTCAGCTTTCACCCCCTACTATCTGACTCCAGGTTATTATTTTATGTTTTATTTCTATTTCTATTTTTATAACTTATTATATTTTACTTTTTAAAAAGAAAACAAACTATCTTTTTCATTTTACATACCAATCCCAGTTCCCACTCCCTCCCCTCCTCTCATTCCCTCTACTTACCCCTCCACCCCACTCCCCATCCATTTTTCAGAGAGGGTTAAACAAATTGTTTTGGGGAAGGTCTAAGGCCCTCCCTGCTCTATATAGGCTGAGAAAGGTATCCATCTAAAGACAATGGGTTTAAAAGCCAATACAAGCAGTGGGTTTAAATCCTGGTGCTGCTGCCAGTAGCCCCGTAGTCTGCCCCAGCCATACAACTGTCACCCACATTCAGAGGGTTTAGTTTGGTCCTCTGCTGGCTCCTCCCCTGTTTGGCTGGAGTTGGATGACCTCCCTTTAGCTCAGGTAAACTGTTTTAGTGGGTGTCCCCATCATGGTCTTGACCTCTTTGCTCTTATTTCTCACTCCTCCCACTCTTCAACTGCACTTTGGGAGCTCAGCCCAGTGCTCCGCTGCAGGTCTCTGCCTCTGTTTCCATCAGTTGTTGGATGATGGTTCTATGGTGATACTTAAGATATTCATCAATTTGACTACAGGTCAAGGCCCTTTCGGGCACCTTCTCCCCTCTTGCTTAGGGTCTTAGCTGGGGTCATCCTTGTAGATTCCTGGGAATTTCTCTAGTGCCAGGTTTCTTGCTAGCCCCATAATGGCTCCCTCAATCAAAATGTCTTTCCTTGCTCTCATTTCTGTCCTTCCTCCATCTCAACTATCATGTTCCCCCAAGTTCTCCTCTCCTCTCTACTCCTCTTCCTCTTCTACCCTCCCTTCTCTTCCCACCCCCATGCTCCCAATTTTGTCAGGTTATCTTTTTTATTTCCCATCCCAGGTGGATCTATGTATGTTTTTCTTAGGGTTCACCTTGTTACTTAGCTTCTCTAGGATCATGGACTATAGGCTCAATGTCCTTTGCTTTATAGCTAGTATCCATTTATGAGTGAGTACATACCATGTTTATCTTTCTGGACCTGGGTTGCCTCACTCAAGATGTCTTTTTTTTTCTAGTTCCATCCATTTACATGCAAATTTTAAGATGTCATTGTTTTTTACTGCTGAGTAGTACTCCACTGTATCACGTTTTCTTCTCCATTCTTTGTTTGAGGGGCATCTAGGTTGTTTCTAGGTTCTGGCTATTACAAATAATGCTGCTTTAAACATAGTTGAACAAATGTCCTTGTAGTATGATTGAGCATCCTTACTACAGATTCTTGGCATCCAAATTGGCCTCTTCAAGAGGCAGATGTTCAATTACTAGGAACTGGAACCCTATCTCAAGTGAAACGAAGCATGGGATAGGTTGAATGCATACAGCCAGAAGGACAGAGAGGGAGGCTGAGGCCGTATGTGGTTAATATAGCAGTGAATTTATGAGGTCATAGCCTACTGCAGCAATGAAATACCCAGATTAACATTCCTTCAGTACCAGAAACTCATAATTCTGGGAAGGATATTATAAGGTACTATACACAAAGGTCACTAGCCATTCAGGCTCTACAAGAGCACAAAGCAACTAGCAAATCTTTAGAGGTACCAACGACTCTACCTTTAAAATGGTTAACTGAGAGACCAATATGGGTTAAACAGTGGCCATTAACAGAAGATAAACTACAGAATTTATAACAGCTGGTACAGGAACAACTAGATGTTCACCATATTGAAGAATCAATCAGCCCTTAGAATTCTCCTGTATTATTATTAAAATGAAATCTGGTAAATGGAGAATGATGACAGATCTAAGAGCTGTCAAGAAGGTAATTCAACCCATGGACCCTCTACAATCTGGAATTCCTCTGCCTTTTCAACTACCAAAAGGATGGCCTCTTATAGTTATTGATTCAAAAGATTGTTTCTTCACTACATCTAATTGGAGATATGTTTGCCTCCACCATGCCTACTTATAATAATTCTCAACCTACTAGGAGATACCAATGGACTATCCTTTTGCAGGGAATGCTCAATAGTCCCACCTAGGCCAATACTTCGTAAATCAGCCATTGGAAATAATACATTAAAAATTTTCTAAATCTATAATTTACCATTACATGGATGACATTTTGCTATCTGATTCAAACATAGATACTTTAGAAAGAATGTTTGAGGAAGTAAAGATAGTTTTGCAAAAATGGGGATTGCAAATTGTTTCTGAAAAAGTACAGAGAGGGGATTCTGTCAATTTCCTAGGTTATAAAATAGGTCTACAGAAAATTAGAACACAAAAGGCACAAATTAGGACACATTGATTGTGGACTCTTAATGACTTTCAAAGATTGTTAAGAGACATTTCCAGTCTAAGACCAACTGTTGGGATAACACCTGATCTAATACTTCATTTAAACAAAATCTTAGATGGTGACAAAGACTTAAATAGTCCCAGAGAATTAACAGCTAAAGCAGAAAAGGGATTAATTGTTGTTGAAGAAAGATTACAGGAGGCACAAGTGGATAGGATGAATCCAAATCTTAATTGCATTCTAGTCATATTGCCTTCCAGAATTTCTCCCACAGAAATTTTAATGTGAAGAGAAGATATTATCTTAGAATGGATCTTTTAACCACATAAACCAAGTAAAAAATTAAAAACTTATGTGGAAAATGTCTCTGAATTAAATATAAAAGGAAAATTTAGACTTCATCAACTGGCAGGTATAGACTCATCATGATGAGATTATAGTGCCTTTTACTTCTGATGAAATTAAAAATTTATGGGAAGACAATGACCCTTGGGAAAGAGCTTGTGCTAATTTTTTGTAGAGATTAATAGCAATTATCCCAAAAGTCATAGAATTAACCTTATAAAGAGAACTACTTGGATTTTTCCCTGCATTGTATGGGACACACCAATAGCTGGAGTCTGCACATTCTATACTGATGCAAATAAATCAGGAAAGGCAGATTACAAATCAGAAAATTTAAGTAAAGTGGAATAAAGCCCACATAATTCTGTCCAAAAGGCAGAATTATATGCTATTCTCATGGTACTAAGGGATTTTAAAGAACCTCTTAATATAGTTACTGATTCACAGTATGCAGAAAGAGTTGTTTTGCATTTTGAAACTGCTGAATTTATACCAGATGATACAGAATTGACTTCATACAGGTTCAAGATAGAATCAGGAATAGGCTCTGTCCCATATACATAACACACATCAGATCTCACATGGGTCTGCCAGGTCTTCTACCACAAGGCAATGCAGAAATTGATTGATTATTGATTGGAAATGTGTGAGGGTCTTGAATTTCATAAGAAACATCATGCCAATAGCAAAGGTTTAAAGAAAGAGTTTTCCATTGCATGGTAACAAGCTAAGGGGATTACAAAGAGAAGCCCTACTTGCTCTTTCTATAAACAAACACTGCTACCTACAGTAACCAAAAGGGTACTCAAAGGAATGAAATCTGGCAGATGGCCATGTTCCACTTTGCAGAATTTGGAAAATTAAAATATGTAAACCACACCATTGTCCTTTAATCAGGTTTTCAATAGGCAACTGCTTTGAGCTCAGAAAAGGCTGATTCAGTAATCACACATTTATTAGAAGTTATGGCCATCATGGGTATACCTGCACAAATAAAGACAGATAATGGTCCAGCAAATGTCTCTAAGAAAATGAAACAGGTTTTTTGCTTATTATAATATAAAGCATAATACAGGTATACCACACAATTCTACAGGTCAGGCAGTTATAGAAAGATCAAATTAAACTATAAAGGATATGTTAAACAAACAGAAAGGGATGGAAAATACCCCCCAGAAATAGATTACATAGTGTTTTATTAACCTTGAATTTTCTTAACGCTAATGAAAAAGGGACAACAGCAGCAGAGAGACATTGGATAATAGAAAAGTCTTTTGAATTAAATCAGCTGGTGTATTTCAAGGATATGTTAACCTCACAATGGAAGCCAGGAGATGTGCTATGTTGGGAAAGGGGTTTTGCTCTTGTTTCAACAGAAGAAAAAAATTGCGGATACCATCAAAATTAAGAAAGGTTCAGTTTGAAAAAGAGAAATCTCTTGAGAAAGAGAAATGACGGCTTATCCACAGAGGTGACAACCAATCAGGTAGTAAGGAAACCTCATAAGGGTTGGGGCAGTGTTCTGTTTTTGGCTCTGCAGGAAAATACACGTCTACAAAAATTTAAGAGATCCTGAACATCTAGATTTCTAAAGAGGAAAAGATAATTATCCAGATAATATCACCAAGCAAAGAGAATTATCACTAATGAGGACAAGTCATCTGAGGGTAAGAATCTCTGAGTACTAAAATAATAATCATGACTCACCTGAAAATCACAGCTGGCTTTGGAGTTAGACACTGGCTCTATCCTTTTCTAAATCCAAGCATGTTGTTAAAATAAAACTTAGAGTTTCTGTCTCATGTCAGGAGCCATGGTATGGGATAGAAAGAAGAAAGAATTTAGAAAAAAAATTTACTTTTCTTCATACCTATTTTTGTCTCTATCATACCTTTCATTGAATATATATATGTCTGTATACATAATGTTTAAGTTTTCCACAATGAACAATGAATTATCCTGCAGTAATCTTTGAAGTTTCCAGGAAGAAGATGGGGTCCCACAACAACTCCACCTGGTTGATATGACATCATGATGCTGATAGTGCCACTATAAAATGTTTTGGGTACCAGCTGCTCAAGATGGTTCCAACTTGGTTAGCTGAAACAGTGTACATTTTTACAATGTTCTGGCCAGAACTCCAAATAGGAACCTCAGAAAAACCCTACTGAATACTCAGAGACTATTTGCAATTATACCAGACAATAATCTTGGAACTTAACCATCATTTTACTTTCACCGGATCCCTAAGAAAGAACGTCGCCCCCTTGACAGCTGGAAGTAATTCTAGAAGACGACATCCCCTCTCCCAGCACAGTTTGTCCTCAGGGTTATGCATATCATTTAGGGGTTGATTATAATTAGTATAGGGTTGGGGGTTGGACAGAAAATTGAAAAGGAAATTGGAGCTTACTCACAATAATAATAATAATAGTGAGTAATGGATTGAATACTTATGAGCTATTATTTGTAAGCAATTTACATTGGTATAAATTCTTGTGTATTGATACAAACTTAAATTACATTGAATATGTTCCTATTTTCATCTATAAAATTTGTATACCTAGGCAGTGTTATTTTGTCATATGTATGCATATTTCTGCCTCTGCTTAAGACATTTTGTATATTGATACAATTTTAGGATATATTTATCATATTGCAACATACATTTCTACCTCTGATCAAGGTATTTATACATTGTTTACATTTTGAGGTCATTGTCCTCATTTGTTATATAGTTGCTTAAAGATTGTTTAATATTCTAATATGAAATCTTAGTCTTTAAGTTATATAGGTATTAAGAATTTTAGGTTAATAGTCATCCACGTTTGTCAAACTTATAGTTAGACTAATCAGGTTCTTTAGATACATAGAGCTGGTATTCTGCATAGATAGGTAATCTTCAACCACTTCTAAGAACTGTAGAATATGGCATTTAAATAACTTAGGGTTTTGTTGATGTGAGACATGATTGCTCCTGGCAGCACTAATCTATTCCTGAGAGAATGTTGGGCACCGAAGACACTCCACTTGGAGTTTGTCTTCTTGGCAAAACTGGCCTTTGAGCAAGGAACTGCCCATGCATCGATCACTGAAAAAAATGCATGATGTCTGGACAGGACAAGCAGGATACAAGAAAAAAGACTGTCAAAT
Source organism: Ondatra zibethicus (assembly GCA_004026605.1). Taxonomy (NCBI): domain Eukaryota; kingdom Metazoa; phylum Chordata; class Mammalia; order Rodentia; family Cricetidae; genus Ondatra; species Ondatra zibethicus. Next base: position 72,448 of record PVIU01004160.1, read on the forward strand.
CTTGCCAAGACAGGGTAAGATGGTTGTGAAAAATTTCCTGCCTCTAAAAATGGTCTGTCAGTTACTCTAGGCCTTAGCCAATGTTGGTTGCTCCAACGTTGCAAACGAGACTTTGGGTGATTGCCCAGGTAGCCAGTTGTCTTTGTGATTTGCTGTACATTTTGGAAGTTGCTTGATTGCACTTCCTGCTTATTCAGGTAATATTATTTTCTTCTCAGGTCTTCGATGGGGTTGAAGACTAGATAATTGTAGTTACTTTCCGCTCATGACTTGGCCAAGTTATTTATAATACAAGACTTAAACTCCTTAGGATAGGATAATTATTGAAAAATTTATCACATGTTTCTTGCTTAATATTGTTTATGCTGGTTGTAATTCTAATTTTTATACCTGATATTTGTTCTTATTGTATATAATTTTGTATTAGGCTTAGAACTTTCTTATTTAAACAAAATTGGGAGGTGCTGTGGGAATTCCTACAGCCAGTAGCCTTTATGTTACCCACCCACTTAGGCATGGCCTCTTATACTATAAATGCCGATGTAAAGCACGTGCGTCTGGGCTCTCTCTTTTGGCAGCCTGATTCGGTTCTTATTCCCTGTTCATGCAGAGGATTGTGATCTGTGAGTCTACCCCTAAATAAATAACCTTTTATTATACTCAATTATGAGCTAGTGTGGGATTTCTTTTCAGCATCCTTCTTCACAGAAAGAACATTGCCAAACTCTTTTTATGAGGCCACAGTTACCCTGATACCAAAAGTACACAAAGACTCAACAAAGAAAGAGAATTACAGACCAATCTCATTAATGAACATAGATGCAAAAATACTCAATAAAATACTGGCAAACCAAATCCAAGAACACATCAAAAAAAAACCATCCACCATGATGAAGTTGGCTTCATCTCATGTTTTTATTATTAAGAACCAATTAGAAATTATGCTACACCAGTCTAATGTAATCATGCCCTGCAACACACTGCCTCTCCACCCTGTCTTCATAGCTTGTTTGTAAATTTGTCTTTTCCTTCTATTTCATAACCTCTCAGAATGAAGTGACTGTGTCTAATTCTGTTTTTGTAGATACAACAGTCAGCACTGTGACTGGACTTAACAAGTACTTAGAGAACACTGGTGAGTCGATGATTTAAGGTGTCCCTGAGATCACTGGGTATTTTGCATAGACTAAAGTTGTATGAAGAGCAGCTAGGTTTTCCTATTCTTTGAGCAGGAATTATGCTTGTTTTCCTTGGGCTCCTAATAACAAGAACAACTTCCAGTATCACTTAGATGTTTGCTGAATGAATAAAGAGGATTCAGAGGGACAGGGCATGCTGCTGCAAGCATTCATGGGAATATTGTTTCTCTGGATCTTCATTGTAGAGAAGGGAACAATGCACACACAGTAAGATTAAATTTATGTTCATACATACATGCTGTATACAGCATCGTATGCATGTATTAGTAAAGCCCTGCCTTTGTGCTCTGCAGCTACATACATCTTCTGAATTGCAGTGTGCACCCAGCTTATTTGAAGTCCCACACAATGTGTCTAACCTCCCAGGCAAAGTTTCTTATTTATTTCCTTTGCCTCTACCAATGTGTGATTTATTTACAGAAACCGCCATGCAGCAAATTAAACAATATTTGCTCTACCCAGAGGGAGCTTTTCACAGTACCACAGGATGGACAGGCCCTGTTCCAGAGGGTTATATAGGAACAGAAATCCAGTTCAGAACTCCAAGTCCAACTGTGTCTTATGTCCTACTCCCAGTAGGTGCATTCCAGTGTCTAATTAGCCTGGGATAGGATAAGGAGAAAAACAACATAGTGGAGCATGTTTGTGGTCCTGAGTCCTCTCCACTTTCTTCCTCCTTTTGTTGTCTCCAATCTTCACCATGCCACAGGGATTTGCTCAGAATCTAATATGATTAACTGGAGGTCTTCCCCCCCCAATCTTCCCTCTACCTTTCACAAGAAAAAATAACTATATATTTATTGCTTAAACAATGAATGCCAAGCATTTAGCCATCTGTTTCAAAATTGTTGCACAGGAAAAGTCCTTGAGCCTTCTCAGCCCCAACCTCTGGGAAGCTATCCAAGGGAGATGAGGAATGCATCCCACCCGAGCTTCACTCTGCTCCCTTGCAATCCCAACTCAAATTAAAGAAACCATAAAGCAAGCTACAAAGGAAGGAATGTATAAATTATTAAATATTGACAATAACATTCTTATCTGGCTTGTATTATGTACCCTCTACAGCATAGCCCCTTCTATTAGCAGAAGGCAGCTTTGGTGGATAAACCCAGGAACTATCACAGCTTTGATTTCTAGTTTCTCTATGCTTGGCATCTTCAGAGATGTTCTTTGTTGGAGGGTTACACTAAGTAGATTGGCTTGCGATTAGACATTTTCCATGTTCTTTCTATGCATGAATATTATACAGTTGCTTCAAGACAACAAAAAAGAATAATTAAAGGTCCTGTCTTATTCTGCTGGAAGTAGTCATTGCTCTGTGATGAGCTATCTAGAAGCTGCATGTATTTAAATTCGTTACAGAGTCAGAGTGTTTGTTAGGGCTATCCTGAGTCCCCCATGTTTGGGAGCTGGCAAAATTCAAGGAGAGCTGGGGACCACAGCATCTGAAGGTGTTTTTTGCGGTGCTGAAGCTGGCAGTGGGTTCTCTCTGAATCTAGCACATAAATTGGCTTGAAAGTCAGTCTTCACATTGCCTTATATGTTGGTGCCTTAAGCTGTGATTCTAAGGGTCAAAGTCCTATCTCTGCGGAATTTTGCCAGTGCACTACATTACTGCAGGTCACAAGCCAAATTAGTCCTTGGGTGAAGACGTGGATGCTTCTTTTCATTAAAATGATTTCAAGGTGACCTTGTCCTGGAACACACATGATGGGAGAGTTTCATGACAATCCTTCAGAAAATGCCACAGTGACACAAAAGGACGGCTAGACTGGCAAACACCCCAATTCCAGAAAGAGTTGTAAGGTGAAGGTTAAATCTGGAGGCGTGATCACTCATTTTCATCTTTTTCATGCAGTGATCTGGATGGACTCTTGGTCTCCCAGTGTAATTATGTTCTATGCAATTGTTCTACTACTGAACTACATCCCTAGATTTTAACTTTTATCTTTATTCTTAATCTTTCCAGTTTTGAGCTAAATTCATGATAATTGACCCAAAAGTCCTTGATCTTGTGTTTGCCTCAGCTTCCCAAGTAACTAGGATTATAGGCGTATGTCACCAGGCCTAGCAAGCTGGTAGACACCCATCTTCAGATGGGTAAATTAGAGTGTGTGATGATTTGAATGAGAAATGTGCCCAATAGGCACAAATATATAATAGATTATATATTTGAATACGTGGTCCTTAGCTGGTGACACTAGGGAACATTATGGATTCGTATAAGGTAATGTTTTGCTGGAGGGAGTGTGTCACTGGACGTAGGCTTTGAGGATTTGGCGAGTTGACTAACTTCCTGTTCTCTCCCTCTTTTTCCTTTGTGGATAAAATGTAGTTTTCTGTTCATGACACCACACCATGGCTTCCCCACCATTATGGAATCCTAACTCTAGGAAACTGTAAGACAAAATAAACCCTTCCTTCCTACAGTCACTTCAGGCATGGCGTTTAATCACGCACAGTGACAGGAAAGTAGCTGATACTGAATATTTTCATTTTACTGGAAACCCTTGAAATTTGGGCAGAATGCATGGGTCACTCTTTTACCAGAACATATACACTTAACACATGATTTATGTTAAAATGCACAACCCAAACCACAGAAAGCCCCACAATCAACAATGCCTCTCAAATCTATCTGTGAGTTGCAGAGCTAAATTTAAGGAGCAGTCAGACCCTGTAAGAAAGGGGTCTGTCCCAGGGCTGCAGTGGGAAGAGGGCAGAATAAAAAGTTATAGAGTGCCAGGACAAGCATCCAGGTTTACTTCTTAGACACTCCTGCTACCTTTAGGGGTCAATAAGAGAAAGCTGGCGAGACATGACTTAGTACTCCCAGGAACACACTTCCTTTCTCACAGAGTAGATGTCTCCCCAGGTGTCCCCCATTCCAAGTGTTCAACTTGATGTATTGTTTGCTGTCTTAGGTCATAGGACTTGATGACACTGTATGATTGCCATCTTCAGGGGTTGAATCATAAAGGATTGGACCACTTAATGACCTTATTTAGGATTAAGGTGAATCCTTGTAGCTTTGTGGGGCACAAAGGCTGTGAGAAGACCTGGTGCTTCCAGGAAAAAGCTGAGCACCTAGGCATGAATGTCTCCATAGCATAATGGAACAGTATCTGTGTCCTTTGTTCACTTTGTGCTACTGAGGAACATCGTGATTCGATCCTCGCTTAGCCTGGCCTTCTAACTCAGTGGAAATGAAATCCACCTGTGCGAGCCTAACATTCCCAGCACAGCAGATCTGCTTCTCTCTCTGTCTTTGTCTCATCTCCCTATCTGCTGTGGAGAGATGCACAGCGCAGTACTAAAATCTGTCAGTGGGAATCCACTCTGGCAATCTCTGAGGTATCTGAAGAAATGAATGAGGGGCTTGCCTGGAGCAGAGATGGGGGGCAGACCATGTCTTCCTGGCACTGCTGGAATGGCAATTTTCCATGTACTGCTTATCTACACATATTCTTTTCTGCTCTAAAAAGAGGAGAAGGGTGTCCAGCCAGCCGCTCCCTATACTCCCTAGCTTATCACACCATATCAGCCCAGGAGCAAGGCAGGGTTTTGGTTTCTCCATTTCCAAGTACAAAGCCTGCTGTGTGGGAACAGACTGAACATTGGTGAAGGCTGGAAGAGGAAGATGGAGGCGTAAGACGGTGTGGGAATCAAAGCAATCATGTCTGAGGAGCCTGACTGGCCACACCAAGTGTTTTATGTCTGGAATTAGGCTAACTCTCTTTGGCTTCTCATTTACCATGTCCCTAGAACTTACTCTCTAGTTATCTACCCCTAGTGACCATCCAACTTACCCCTTTCGGTCTTTCTAGGGCAAACTCTGTATTCAAGGTTCCATTTGATGCTACTTAATTTTTTTTATTACATTTGTTTATGTGGTGGGGCTTTATATACCTTGGTGTTCTGTAGCCAGGTGCTTTTCTCTGTCTTCCTGTGGTCTATTGGACTGGTTTCTCTCCCGCCTGCCGGTCCCCGCAACCCAACCGCTTATAGAATAATCAATCACTCAGAGTCTAATATTAATATAATTGCTTGGCTGATGGCTTAGGATATTACTGGCTAGCTCTCACTTGTAAATTAACCCATTTTGAATAGCCTGTATATCACCACGTGGCCGTGGCATTACCTTAGGTGTTCTGGTATCCTGTTCTATGGGTGGCTCGCTGGCATCTCTCTTCAGTGGGAACAGGCAAGACGGAGAAACGCCTCTGGCTACCGTGGAAGCATAGGAGGACAACTTGCAGAAGTCAGTTCTTTTCTTAAAACATGTGAGTTCTGGGGATCTAACTGAGGTTAGGTTCTAACTTAGGGTTCAGGCATAATGACAAGTGCTTTAACCAACTGTCTGGGCCATTTAACTGGCCAGGATGTTCCTTCTTAGTGGATGTCTGGTCCTCCTGTGCATCCTCAATCTTTGGACTTATTTCTGGTGTCATCTTATGTGCCATTTAAGCTTCCTTTTCTTACACATCTGACTCCTCAACTAGACAATTAAGTACCTGAGAACAGAACAATTTTCTCCATGCAGTTCTATTTCTATGCATGGAGAATGATGTCTATTCCATTGCAAAGGCTCAAACAAAACCATAGTTAATAAGAAAGAATTAGCTAGAGATTATAGAGGAATTGATGATAATAGACAAAAATCCAATGGATAGGTCGAAGCTTTATTTTAAAGTTATGATTTTGCTACTTCCTGACTGTAGAGCAACGTGACAACCCTTCCCCCAACACATGCATGTGCACTCACAGACACACACACACACACACACACACACACACACACACACACACACACACATTTTCATACTTCTGCTGCCTTCTGGGTCAAAATGGATGTATCCTCTCAAATAGTGAGCCCAAGTCAACTCTACTTCCCTTAAGTTTAAGCTTGTTATTAGGTACTTAGTATAGTAAAAACAAAACAACAATCCAAGTGTGTATTAGATTGGTTGCCATAATAAAATCCACTAGACTGAATGGCTTGGACAGCAGACATTCATCGTGGAAGTTCTAGAGACCGGCAGTTCAAGTGCCATAGGTGTGGTTCCTCTTGAGAACCTTCTTCATGGCTCAGTGGGTGGGAAGAAGCAGCAGCCAGCTCCGAGAGGGTCTTTCTATAAGACATCAATTCTAACAGGAGGGCCCCATCTTCCTGTCCTTGTCTTATCTGACTGGTTCTCGAAGATGCCCTTTCAAAATGCCATAACTCTGAGGATAAAGATCAGGGCTTCAGCAGGACTCTGGATACTGACAACGTTCAGTCCAGAATGCAGACACGGCAGTGGTGGCATCTCGGCAAAGCCTTCTGGCACAATCAAATGATGGTAGGAGGCAGGCAGGATGTTTTCAAGAAATAAATTCTTCAAAATGAATAAATAATCCAAAATATTTATGTTAAAATGATTCTGTAATCGTACTTCTAGAAATATAACCACCGCAAATGGATTTAAGAATGGTTATATATGCAAATATGATCCATTGTAACGTTGTTTATAAACTTGAGAATAGGAAATTATTCTAGCAGTATAGGAATGGTTAAATAAGTGACAATATACTATAATAAAATACTATATTATGCAACCATTAAAATGAGAGATTTGAGGCTTACTTTACTCCACAGAAATATTTATTATATAATCTTTGGTTAAACAATAAAATGCACCTTTACTGTGGTTTAAATTATATAAAATTACGTCTTTGGGTAAGTTCTGAATAGGAATAAATGAAAATTGCTGTATTTATTGGAATAGTTGGACTTTGTTCAGTTCTTGGCTTCTTTTGTGTTAAGCCTTTTTCATACTTTAACGTAATTTTTAAAAGAATGATGGTGACTTAGGAAGGTACAGGGGGCCAAATCATAAGGCCTCTCAGGATGGGTTTGTTTCCGATAATCTTGGCTAATAGTTGCTGAGTTCCATGTTCTTCCTACATGGGAACCTCAAAGTTGAATCAGAAAGATTAGGCGTCTGGAGTTTTCATTATTTTGTTTTAATTTTAGTCTTCTAGCTGGCTGACTCCAGTTTTTGAGTTCACCTCCTCACTGTGGAGCAACTGTTTGTCCAAATGCAAGGTCCCACATGCAGTTATTACAGGTCAATCAATTATCATTTGATCAAAAAAGTATACAGATCTTGAAAACCTTCACTCAAGGAAAGAACACATCAGAAACACATTATGGATGTGGAATGTGTTATAGAAAGGGCAATCTGACCAAGAGTCAGGAGAGAACTAAGGATAGTGGAAAGACCTCAGGTCTATCGGAGCATCACTGTAAGCCAGCTAGAAAATCCCTTCTAGGCCCCCTCTCTTCATCTGAAGAATTTGGAGACTAATATCTATCTTATAAGAACACTAGCTCTTTGTCTCTTATAACTGAGCCTGGCCTTGAACTCCTCATGTTCTGCTGGGATTGAAGGTGTGTAGTAGCACTCCTGGCTTCCAGATGTGGCTTTTATGAAAGAATGCATGTGCATATATGCCTTTAACTATCTACCTCTTGCACAGATTCTTCTGCAAGTCAACACATACTCTCAAGTACTTACTGTATTTGAGACTCACTAAAAGGTGTACCAATGGAGCGGGGCTTAGAGACCCTTAGAGACAGGTTGTTTGTATACATAGCAAACTTCAGATCCCCATTTAAGGATTCATGACAACCAGAGGCCTGCAGATGATATGAAGCCTCTTTAAAGAGATACGGTAGCTGCATCAGGGATAGATGAATGTAAGGTCTGTGAGGGAAGAGTTCAGATGTTCTGTCCTTTCATCCAGTGGATAGTTCATGGAGAGAACCATGGACCCTGAAAATGAGGCCACAGCAACATTTATGGGGCAAAATGTACAATTAACAGATCCAGACAGTTGGACACATGCACGGTTGACCTTGTTTGGTCTCATCCTGGGATTGCTTTCTCTAGCAATAACTGTTTGCGGTCTGAAGTGCTTCATCCATAGAGAGATGGACCAGAGGAGTCCTTTGCACATCCTCAGGCCTCCATTCTATGTAAATGAAAGGGATTTTGTTTCTTGACAAGCAATCATGAAGAGGAATAATGGAAGACTGGGGAACTCTGGGCTTCTTTTTCTGCCGCAGATCCCCCATGTTTGATATGATGCAAATGGATGACGTTCTATGTGTCACTGGAACTTTGTGTTTTAATAGCTCCTCCAAACTCCTCTTCATGGGTCTGGGTAAATGGTTCAGTGGCTAAAGTTTGCAGGTGTGTCGGCCCAGCAATTCCTTCTCTATTATGTTTTCCAAAAGTGAGCAGTGAAGACTCTGTTTCTCATTCATACAACTATGGCTTATGACAACTCAGAGTAGTTACTCTTTATTCAATCATCCTCTCTACCCGGAGACTAGAAATACAAATTAATTGTATTAACTCTGGGGTGTTGGAGAAAACAGAAGGCCCCTGCTTACTGCTCTTTGACAAATTTCCCACTTGTTCGTGTGTCTGTGGTCTTGACTGACCAGGACAGTCCACATGAGAATAGGAACTGGGCCAAGGTCCTGTTGTCCCTTTCCCTAACAGTGCCAGTGTTTCAAGTCTTGTGTAGAGTCAGACTCTTGTCTTCTGCTACATAGTCATAGCTGCAGAGTTGTTTGGAAGTAGTGCATGGGGAAAATATTTTAAGAATATAAGTAAATTGAATCATTTTCACACCCACACAAAATGCACTCACACTGTCTCTCTCTTATACATGCATACACACACTCACACCATCTCTCTTTCTTACACACGCACATACACAATCATACACACTCACACCATCTCTCTATCACATACAAACATACTCATACCATCTCTCTCACACACATACAAACACACTCATACACACTTGCCCCATCTATCTCTTTCTCATACATACACACAAATACACATCTCTCATACACAAATACACTCTCAGACACACACCTGAATTCATTAAATGTGTATTCTATGAATATTATGTATACTTTATTCCTCTTTGAAGCATCTTTCATCTTCCTGTGGGAACCACCTGAAGAATTCTGTAGCACAGGTAGTTGCCATTTCAGAGCTAAGAGGAAGAGGAATGCCAGCCCAGTAAGAAACCTACCAGGTGGCTGTGTGTCTTCATATCTACCCAGGACTATGCTAATCCTCATTCCTGATTGTCTCTGTTGGTCTCCTTGCTGGAAACTCTGACCAGTGATGCATCCAACCTCTGATGCTTCTCAAATCCCTACCTATCACAGGGATGGCCTGGTGTCACACTCTTTGTAGCTTCTCAGTGACACTAAATCCTGTTGATTTTCTTCCCTCCGTGCTGCTTTGGCCTTTCATTGATTTCTTATAATTTGGCACTTAATTATTACACTATGCATTACACATAAACACGAAAAACTTTGATAATATTAAAGGAGGTGCACTTTCCAAACCAGAATTTAGTTTCTTGTTTTTATAGATAGAAAATCATTAGCATAAGCAGTATAAGGCTGTTTTTTTCCTTCATATCAAAATCCGAATGTGTATACCTCCATGTGGTCTAAAAAACATCTTAACACAGTGAATCCAAAAATGAACTGTTCCTTCCCATTTACCCTGACTGCCCTAGGCCTGTTCCTTCTAGTCTTTCAGCTCTGTAAATAGCAACTTTATCCTGACAAAATTTCCTGAGGATGGGCTTCTCTTTCTCAAGTCTATGAGACCCACTTGTAAAAACTACAGTTTAGCTTTCAACCACACATCATACAGCCCTTTCCAGGGACTCAGCACCACCTCCTTCCTGCAGGTTGCAGCATCAGCCTCTGGTCCAGCCTGCCAAGTGCAATCCTTGCCCTCCATCCCAGCCACGGCATGCTCACAAAGGGTTCCTAGGATGGAATAAACCATGAGTCAGGCCACAGAACTCTGCTCTTCAGAAATCTCTGTTGATTCCCCGTACCTTTCAGAGCTGATGTTTGTAAGCAGCTAAGGCCTTAAAGATAAACTTGGTGGTTGATTACCTTCCCAATGTGACCTCTCTTTCCTCCTCAGTAGTCTGGTCATGCCTATGTCTCTGTTATGGTAAGCAAGAAGCCTTCTGCCACCCCAAGGTGTGTCTTTGCTTGTCCGTCTGTTTAGAAAGCTTCCCCCACCTCTAGGTTTTTAGGTCACTGCTTCTCTCACCCCTGGGTTTTGTTCTCATGTCAGTATCAGCTAGTCAAATAGGCTACCTAGCCAGACAACAATTTGATTTTCACTGCACACCCTCTTTGTCTACGTTTCTCTCCAGCTATGATTACCATCTGTCATAAAAATAGAAATTTAAATAAATTGCTTGTTTTTTGCCTGTCTCCACCCATTAGAACATGACCCTTGTGTAGGCTCAGAGTAGAAAAGGGGCCTGGGGAACAATTACTCTCAATAAAATTCTAACTGGACCAGATACAGTTGATGATGGCCAGACCTGTGTTCATTTTACTCTAGCAAGAAGTCATACAGAGTTTAATTTTCCAAGTATCTAACATTGATAAAAAGTTTTCAAGACTTGTCAAAGCTATATTTGTATTTTGTTGTGGTGTTTATTATTTGTTGCAAGGGAGAGTAATATGGTAACTTGAACAGGAGGATCTCATGCATACTAGGCACTCCATTGCAGAGCTATGCTCCATATTTTCAAAATTGTGTTTGGAAGCAAAGTCTTAACAACTGACCAGGCTAGCCTTAAATTTACTCTGTAGCCATGGCAGGCTTCAAACTTGTGATCCTCCTGCTTCAGCCTTCAGAGTAGCTGAGATTATAGATAGATGCCACCACACTACTCAGGCTCTCTTCAATAAGTACAATTTTTGAGATTCTTTCCCTGGTGTGGCCAAGGGGAAACCCAACACTTAGCGACACACCCACCAGATTCCCTGCCTGCTGGTTTTGAGCATGTGCACTTACGTCTTTATCTTTGTTCCTGTGTGTTCCAGTGAGAACAGTCCTGGTGCGTCTGGAATCCTAATGGTGATGTAACTCCTTTTGTGCATACCCAACTGTTGTTTGACATAGTCAGTTTACACACATGCTCTAGGAAGCTTTGTATTTCTCCACCAAGCTCTGAAAGTGCATGCTTTCTGTTTTGTATATTTCTTCTGGAATCTTTCCCCTCTTTCACTTTTTTTCTCTCTACCATACATTTTTTTATATGCACACTATTTCTGCCAAGCTTTCAAAGTATCTTCCCCTGTTGAATTCTCTGTGTTTTCTCTGGCATTCTGGGAGAAGCAAGGTTTTATTTTGCTCCTTTAAGTGCAAAGAAGCATCTGCTTGCTACGGTTTACGCTGAGACATTATTTTCCTGTGTAGCAAATGTTTCCCTGTTGGCTTGAACTGCAGACCGTTGCTTTGGACTAAACTTGACTCCTTGTGCTATGGGATAAAAATAATGATATACAGTATAACAATAATCATGTTACTGCCTAGATTGCAGGCTGAATACGTAAATATACATGTCTGTCTATGTAAGGTCTGGGTACATCATCAGTTCTTAAAATACTTGTGTAACTCATGTACCTGTTGGGTTAGATCCTCACTCATTCAGCAGGTACCTGTGTACTCATGATGTAACAAGCCATTTTGTGAATAACAGGAATCAGCATTCAGCATAGGTTTCAGTTCCTCCTCTCGTAGACTTTGTGTTCCAGTGATAGCAGCTGACTTTGAGCAAACAGAAAAACAAAGATGCAATAGATGAAGTGGAGATCAGTGATAGGGAAAGAAACTGAAGTAAGTCATGGAGGTCAGGCTGTCGAGAAAGGAAGAGACATTATGCTGCCTTGAATATTAAAATAGCTCACTATGAACTGGAAAACGGACCTGTGGAGGTGCTTGAGAAAGCAGTGAGGCTATCTGGGAAAACCAGGTGAAGAGAATAGCACAGGCATCTTCAACTAGAGCTAGGCTGATGATTTGACTCATGGAAAATCCAGAAAGACGCTATGTCTAGCATGGGATAAAATAAGATAGAAATGATTACATATAGGATCATGGAGGTCATGGATTAAATGACCTTGAAGGCTGTCAAGGGAACTTGGTAAGAGGCCAACCACTGGGCCTTGAAAAGATAAGTGACTGCATGAACTGAAATTTTACCGGAGTACTTTTTAATGTTGTATTGAGAATAAACAGAAGACCAGAAGATGAGGACGGAAGAGGTAGGGAAGTCACTTAACCAATTAATAAACAATTCTAACAATCTCAGGAAGGAATAGTGTAGCTTCTACCAAGGTGATAACAATAGAGGTGATGAGGCTGATTCTGAATATGTGTGCTGATAGAAAGGGCAGTGTTAGAAGTGACGCCTCCACTTAGGTATTGGTTAGAAATGATTGGTGATTATCAGGTAGCTGTGTAATCTCAGGAACTGTCAATCATGAGAGAACATGTGATGATCTAAGTAGGCTGAGAGGGGCTGGAAGAAAGGGACAGATCAGCAAGCTCAGGAACAGTTCACTCAGGCCATATGTGCAGCAATGGGGGCAGGTGAGTGGTTGGGAAGGCTTTACTGATAAATTCTGCTATCTTCCTTGAGAAGAAACAAAGGTCATCTGTCAAAGAGAAGTGGGGAGGAATGGAAATCAGAAAAGAGAACAAAGAACGCAAGGGCCACCCAGGAAAGCGGGAGAAAGAAACACATTGGCAGGAATTTGTGTTGAAAACCAAGAGCTTAGTTAAGATCATGAATATATTTAGCAAAATTTGGTGCTTTTCTCTAGACACATTTAAATGCATGGGACTTCTGCTGGGTGATTATGTTGGAGAGAACAGAAGAAGGGAGTGAAGGGCACAGAGGCTGTGTGCAGGGGGCTGATGACAATTGTTCATCATGGAATTTAAGCCCATGCTAAGAAAATAATTTCACAAAGCAGTAAAAGATACTGAAGTTCACGGGCTCTGCAGACTTTTAAGTGTAGTTTGACAAGTTTGGAAGGAAGAGTTGTTGAAGCTGTGGGAATTTACAATGACTTTGAAAGACAAGATGGTTTATGGAGTATAAAAATGTGTTAAATTTACATTGAGGAAGAGATAGAGTTATCAATGATGATGAAGTAGGGAAAAGGGCCTTTGGGTAGGATGATTGACACACTGAGAAGAGCAAATCATGGGATTAAGAGGATATGGAAAATACTGTTCCCAAATGCTGAAATCAGGAAGAACTGTTATATTGGAGAGAATGCATGGGAATTTGAGTTTGATCCCTAGCAACTATGTAAGGAGCTGGGTATAGTGGCATACACATCCAGTCCCCGCACTGAGGAAGTAGAGACAAGAGAACCCTCAGAGCTCACTGGCCAGTCAGTGTAGCCAAATTAGTGAGCTTCAGGTTCAGTGAGAGATGTTGTTTCAGAAATATGGTGGCATGTAACTGAAGAAGACACTCGGTATTGCCTCTAGTCTCCGCAGGCAATCTCTCTCTCTCTCACACACACAGACACACACACACACACACACACACACACCAATGAACAGAAGTTTTAATAAAGGCTCAAAGGCTCAAACAGCAAAGAGGCTTAATTCATCATTTTGATCTCTGTAGAGGACAGTATGGGAGGATATTATTTAGTAGCATGAATGTCAGAGTTCAGGAGGAAGAGGACAGGGTCAACAAGCAGCATATGGGCTAAAGGTATGGAAGAGACAATAAGAAGCACTACCCATAGACAGTGTGACCTGTGGTATGGGGCTCTCAAGTTTTCTAGAATTTTCTGAGTTAATCTACTGCAGGGTGGGCAGTCTTTCCAGGAAGAGCTAGTGCCAATCAAAGCAAAATGTTTCAAAGAAATGTTTGAGTAAACAGAGTCCTTTATTGATAAAGGTAGGGGCATTTCAGATTATATCAAGAACCCTAGAATCTTTATTTAAATCGTATTGTTCAACATGCCACAGATTATACATAAGCCTGTAATAACAGAGGATTGCAAATTGTCAAATTTCTTGGGTCATCATTTTGACAGTTCTGGGCCCTTATTGTGTGGAGGAAACTCTGAACAAGATACTCCCCTCTGTACATAGCAGCGGGGCCTCCTTTGGCGTTTCAATCTGGAAGCGCGATCAGACTTTCCCCTAGAGTGTCAAAGCACCAGGAACTGCGCTCTCCCTCGGGACCGGAGCTTCAAACCAAGTTGGAAAACAATCAACTTTCAATTTTCTGTGCTTGTTTGCTTTCTTTCCAGAACACACAGCAGAGGCAGTTGAGCAAACCTTTGGGTTAAGTTTTCAAGGACATCTTTCCATTTTGCCTGCTCGGTATTTGGGAGCCAGTTGCTCCTGGGGTCCTGGAGCTGGCTTCTTCTTCTTCTTCTTGTTTGGTTTTGTTTATTTAAATGTGAATGTCTTCACAGCCAAACAACCTCAGATGTTCAACCTAAGCCCCTGACCCACCACTTATTGCTAAATGAAGCCAAGCATCATAAAAGCCTTAATGGTGTGGATTTATCACTTAACTGTTGTTTTGAGATCACAACAAATCATTAAAATCATTAACTGTTCTAGCTAGATTAGGGCTCAGCTCTCTCACACTGTCTGTGTGGCTTTCCCCATAACACCCCACCACCTCCACTCACTAGGATCCTCAGAATTTGCCTGTGTAAGATAAAGTGGCTCAATACACCCAAGTCACAGTACTAAGCAGCTTTGTTTCCTTTCTCCAGTGTTTGTTCCTCCCTTCCACCCCAGGGCCATTTGCCTAAGATATGTGGGCAGCAGACAGCTAAGCTAAGAAGATTGGGTCAGCGCTGACTCTGGGAGCCTGCACTGCAAATTTCACGAATCCAGGGACTTTGGGCTTTCCCAGTGCTCCTGTGTAAGCAGAACCCCTCAGCAGTTCATCCAGCAAAGGTAAGAGTGTCAGCAGACATCTCTCTCTGAATGAAGCAGAGGAGTTTGGATTCATTGTCTGTCTTCAGAGGTTGTCTCTAGCCATATTCTGAGCCTGTTTAGCCCAATAGAACTGAAGGGAAGAAAGCATATCTCCCCTCTGTGATTGACAGTGTGGACTAAAGATAGGAAGAATATGCATCCTATGGGTTGTGGAACACAGATACAGCCTCTCACACCTGTTTATAAAGGAAAACTTCATTTCCATTGTTCTGGAAATAGGACAACACAAGACTTGAAGGGGAACACTTAGTCATTTTTGGGTAGGAAAAAAGCACATATGTATCTACACCATGTAGCCAAGATCTGGTTCAGTGGATCCAGTGCTCAGGAAGAATGCTGAACTATAGGGCATTATGTAGACTGGTTAAACTCATGCAGAGAAGATGATGCAGGCTAACTTGACTCACACCGCTGAACTCAGTGACCAGAATCACACGTGGTTTAGTGATGTTAGACACCAGAAGATGGTCAGTTAATGCTGGTTGAACTAAAGATGACATATAAAAATCTCCTTTTCAGGTCTATGACTAAACACATTTTGTAAGATTGGTTTCCATCTGGTTAACAGTATGGCCCTGACAGTTAACACTGTAGGCCCCTTGTAAAACTATCCGTTGAAAATGTCCCCAATTCAATAGTTTGAATTCAGGTGCCAGAGGTATACCTCAGTGTGTGATGTATTCCCTGTCATGGCAATAGGTTGTGACTTATTTGTGCTGGGCAGGTCTTGTTTTGACTATCTGGCTATCCCTGATGGACCTGGGCTCTCAAGCCTCATCACACTCAGAGATGACTTGATTATTCAAGCTGTGGTTGATAGGAATAGAGAAGTGGAAAAACTGATGGGGGAAGAAAAAGCTAAAACTCAAATCTGGCCAAATGGTTGCTAAGAAACCAAGAGTCACTTCCATGGGTGATCTCTCCACTTTTCCATTGGGTTTACAGAATTGGTGGGTGGGCTCACTGAAGCTCTCTTATGTTTTAATTATATTCTGATTGCAAGAACATGTATATGAAAATCCATTTATCTTTAAATAGGAGAACATCTTCTAAGCTCTATCTTTGCTACTAGGAAATTAGTCTCTTGTCAAGGGCCAGATGAAGAACATTGGAATATAAAGTAGATGACCTTTTATGGAGAAAGTCAGGAGGGGAGCAGCTATGGTCTGGGTGGGAGACTTATATGCCTTCTCCACATATCCACCTTAGCGTTTGTAGGAGAGGAAATCCAGGGTGGACACAGGAAAGGGACTTCTCACATTACAGGGCTTCGTGTTCACCAACAGAGTGGACCAGCTGGGCCCAGCGCCAACATTGGAGGCCAGTCTGTGGGCCACCTGGAAGCTCAGGCTTCAGAAGTCTCGTGTGGGCAAGTATCACACAGTGATACCTTCCTCGGATCTCACACTGTCTTCTCTATGCCTTTATATTTGTAAGAAAGGGCATGAAATGGCAGAGCATCTGTGCTCTCAGCAGCTGCAGCATGTGGCTTGCCAAGCCTGCTTTCCTGCTCATTCCCTGCCTTGATCTCTGGTCATTTCCTAAGTCACTCTGAGCCATCTCAGATGCCTTTACCTCAGAGCTGTGACTTTGGGGGTGCCACCAGTGTCAGCTGGTGGGCTTTGTTTTACAGCCCAGTTGTTCATACCCAGGCTCTCACTGACACAGTAGGGGCACAGTGCATGAGTACAGTGAGTGAGCGCTCAGGCAGCTGTGTGACCTTGCTTTAGAGCCCCTCGGAAGACTAGGATTAGTGTCTTGTCTTCCTCTGTCCCCATCCCGGCCCGATTCCCACTGTTCTCCCCACCAAAACCGAGAAGCAACATGAAGAAGAGTAACAAAACAAGGGCAAAAAAAATGTTTGAATAGGACATATGCAAAATACTGCTAGTATCGTCTCTTACCAATTCTGTAAGATATTATGACTTGCATTTGATAGTCTGGAATGAGAATCTGAAACAGTAAAAGGTTAAGTGACTTGTATAAGGTCCCAGAATTTAGGGTGGAGTCAGAGTTTAAACCTTGATGGCAAGTCGAGTTCTCACTACAGAACTTTGACAGCCTAGTGTGTGGCATGTATTACTAGTATAATGTGAATATCAACACCAGGGTTTGGGAGATTGCACAGCCACTATATATCCACAGCATAGCCTGTTGCTGATATAAAACACCTGACAAAAACACCTTACAGGAGAGCCTTTATTTTAGCTCAAAATTCCAGGTTACAGTCCAAGATTGTAGAGAAGTCAAGGCAAGAACTTGAAGCAGCTAGTTACATGCACCGTCAAAAGCAAAGAGAATGTATGCAAGCAAGCTTCCTTCCAAGTGCTTTGTTTCCTCTTTCCTTTTCATTTAGTCCAGAGTCTCACCCATGAGATGGTGATGCCCTCACCAGTTAGCAAACTAAAGAAAATCCTTCACACACATGCCCACAAGACGACCTCATGGAAACTCTTCCCAAGTGATTCTAGATGGTGACAGGTTGACACCTGAAACTAACCTTCATATTGTGCAAGCATAAAAACCTGAGTGTGAATCCTGAGCTTCCACATAAAACACTGGGTGTTGTAATGTCTTTAATGCCCAGTACTGAGGAGGGAGCAGAGATAAGTGGATGCCCAGGGCCCACTAGACATCCAGGCCAACTTAAACAATAAGCACGGGCCAAAAAGAGAATACATCTCTCAAAAATTAAGATGAAGAGCAATTGATGAAGACACTAATGTCTGATCCATATTGACAGGTACACACCCGTGCGCGTGCACGCAAACACACACAGACACACACACACACACACACACACACACAGAGAGAGAGAGAGAGAGAGAGAGAGAGAGAGAGAGAGGCATGCTCACTCTGACTATATGCTCTTACTAAGTAAATTACCCAACCACTCAGACACACATTGGCATATTCCTTGTCCTATGGCTCTGTTCCCTTTAGCATGTACAGGACACCATACAGCACTGTGGTGATAAGGGTCCCACCAAGAAGAGTCCAGAGTGCAGCTATCACTTAGAGTATTACACTTTTTTTTTTAATTTTTTTTCTCTGTTTGGAGCAGCAAAAGCAGACATCAGTCTACATCAGGTCTACGTTCCTGATGGTGAGTCTTTGACACAGCTAGGGTCTCTGTATTTAGGTCTGGTGTGGATTGAGGTAACATCTGTGTACCAGGATAGTTTAGACCTTGTCTCCTATCTCCACTGAGCCCCAAAACAAACCCAAGCAAGATGCAGCTCCTTCATGGCTAGTTCCTCCTTCTCCATGGGGCTCCCCATCCCCCTATATGTGACTCCTCCTCATCCTTCTCCATGAAATTCCTCCTCTTCCTCTTCCACAAGAATCCTCCTCCTTCCCCATGGAACTTCTCCTTCAATACCAAAAATCAGGCTCCCATTTGCCCATCAGGGTTCTCTCACAGTCTTCTAAACGAAACTCCTAGGAAGTTGCCTGTGAACAACTCTGGGACCTTAACCACATGCCAGCTTATATATCTATTTAATAGTTTATAGATAACATCTTAAAAATTGTGACACTTTCAAGTACTAAGCTCACAGAAGTAAGTGTTGTCTGTAGTACCAAGGGCAATAGCCCAGTGCTAAGAATGAAATAAAGATTTTTAAATATTCAAATTATATTAAATTAAAATTCTGTTCTAATCAAAGTTTACACAGCACATTATTTATCAAGTCTGAATGCATGAACTCCCTTTAGAGAAAAAAATTCTCATAAACATCCAATGTTCATTTTTATTATCAGTTAAGCATATAAACATAAAACTAAGTATAAACTCCCAATAAAAGCTTAAGGTTTTTAAAGTGCTATAAATCCCAAGTGAATTTGTAAAAATTAAATATAAATAATACCACGATACTGTAAAATTTAAATTAACAATATAAGTTTATTGTGATATATGATGTGTGCTGAATCCAAGCTACGTCTCATGTAGGAAGCTGAATAACCCAGTTCTTTGGAGCTTTGGGCTATGTGTGAGAATGTCTTAGCACTTTCTTCTGTTCGGTACAGACCACGTGCAAACCTTTACTCCCACAGTGTGGTGTCAGGCCAATGAGACTTCTTGAAACAAAAGAACATCATCATTATTAAAGCTATTCCCTTTTCCAGAATTACCCTGCCTTGTGCTGAAATAGACTGGCAGTGTGTAAGCTCCCAGAATATTGAAATACACTTAGTGTAACTTCTTAGAATCGTCACTAGTTATAAATATGAATTGAAATAACTTACAAAGAGCATCTATCTGCAGGACTACTGAAATGACTTAATAAAAAGAATACTTGCTTCACAAGTGTGGAGACCAGAGTTCAGATCTCCAGAACCCACATAAACGCTGGGCAGGCATGGCTGCCAGCAGTAATTCCAGCTTATAGAAGGCAGACATGGGGAGGAGGTCATTTAAACAAGCTGGCAAGCCAGACTAGCTGATGGCTGAGGTTTGGGTTCGTAGACAGACAGTGCCTGCCTCAGTAAAACGGCGAGCATCTGAGGAAGACACTGACATCAGCTTTGAGCCTCCACACTCATTAATACACGCATACAGGCTCACCTGCATATATATACATGCCCATGCACACAAGAGAACATGTACACTGCATATACACATGCAAAAATAAATTTAAATTTAAAAAGAAAAATCTTTTTCCAAGACCGGGAATATCAGTCAGTTTGCCAAGTACTTGCCTGTGACCAGAAAGCTCTAAGGTCAATCCCCAGCACTCTATAAAACAGATCAGGTAGGGTAGACCTATAGTCCCAGAACTCAGGAGGTGAAGACAGAAGGATGAGGAGCTTAAGGCTACCCTAAACTACAAAGCTAGCCTGGTCATGTGAGTTCTGGCTGGGTAACATTGTCAACACACAACGCACTGATAGAAGAGGTGTATAAAGGAAAGGAAAGGGACTATTTTACCCTTCCTGTGAGACACTGTGCTTAGAGATTATTTTTTTCTATTACCAGACATATTCTTTTAACTTTGTTCATAGAATCTTTTGTCTTCTATGAAATCAAAACACTGATCAGAGAAAATCTAAAGGTCATGGATAAGGTCAGCAGAGAATCCTGTGTTCCCAGAAGCCCACCCGCCAGAGACCACACAATAGTCAGTTGTTCATCTCCTATTGTGAGTCACAGGCCAGGAAATGTTCAAAATGTATGGGTGACAGTTTCCTTCACAGATTGCAGGACTAAAAAGGCATTAGTATTGCTATTTTGTATATAATAAGTTGAAGATTTAAGAGTTTAAGTTACTTTTAGATATAAAAATATCCAGAGGAAGAGCAGGATTCTAACTGAAATAAAATGTTACTGTGTTTGAGTAAAACAAATGGTGTCACATACGAAAACACATACAAGACTTGTGATGCTGCTTATTTCTACTTTAAAAAAAAATACTATCTATGCAGCCAGGCGGTGGTGGCACACGCCTTTAATCCCAGCACTCGGGAGGTAGAGACAGGCAGATCTCTGTGAGTTCAAGGCCAGCCTGGTCTACAAGAGTTAGTTCCAAGACAGGCTCCAAAGCTACATATGTAGCCAGGCACTTACCTAGTGGATAAAACTAACAGTTACAGGGCACACCTACACCTCTGTATGCTTTTCTTCTTTGGTTCCTAACACAAAATACAAACCAAACCATACCAACCAAACAAACAAACAAAAATCTATAAACACCCTGTGGTGTGTGGTGTCAGAGTTCTCAAGCGGGTGTTTGTTTTACACTTTTAATTATTATAGGGAACGCTGAGATGAGGGCTATATTTGAGCTTATCTTTTTTGGGGGGGAAACACTTCCATGTATTTTGTGTTGGGAGCCAAAGAAGAAAAGCATACAGAGGTGTAGGTGTGCCCTGTAACTGTTAGTTTTATCCACTAGGTAAGTGCCTGGCTACATATAAGGCCAATTATATGTATTTGTTTCTCATTCAATCAAACTCTAAGTTTTCCCTCAAAGCTAATAGGTACTTTTCAACTGTGAGTACTCACAAGTGAATAAGAATAAAACACACAATAACCTTAAATATACGTCCTATATTTTAGAAATTAGAAAGCCTCTATTCAGTTGTTATAAGCCAGAAATTGTTTCTCCCCATGAGCGGGAGCATTTTATTAGGTGGTTTAAAACCACCTTTTAGCCGTCTTTTAGGAGACGGAGATAGAATAGAATTTTCAGAACAGCCTGGAGTCGGCCTATTTTGTAAGCTGCTATCATTTGACCTGAAATGCTCCAAGAATTCATGTGTTGAAGTCTAGTCCTTCTCAGTGCTCAGAGGTGAGGTGTTGGAGAAGTGATTGATTGGATCGTGGGTCATTGTTTTGGAGTTTTCATTTTCCTTCCTTTCCCTTTCTTCTCCACCTGCTTCCCTCTTCTTTATTCTTTCCTTTTCCTTTGTTTGTTTGTTCCTTCCTTCCTTTATTTTCTTCATTTTTTTTCTTTGTTTCTTGAGGCAGGGTCATCTTACTGTGTAGCTCTAGATGATCTGGAACTCACTATATAGACCAGGGTGGTCTTGAACTCACAGAAATCTGCCTGCCTCTGCCTCCTGAGTGCTAAGATTAAAGACTTGCACCACCACCACCCCCAGCTTACTCTTCCCTATTCTTTATGACAACATCTGCTCCAAGACATATTCCCTATTACCATTTGGGGAATATCAGTCATAATTTAGGTTTTCCTTTTGTTTTTCTGAATCACTGTCATTTATGTTTGTTTACATCTTTTGCATTGGATGATTCTTGCCTGTCTTTTCCTAGTTATAGCTGAAACACCAAATGGCTTTCAGTTGGTGTCAAGGGACTAGGTGTATAGTGGTGATGGGTTCTACTACAGGGTAACCTGTACTAAACAGGATCAAATACAGATGTTAGAGGTGCTCTGAGCCTGTAGGGCTATTATTCTATCATAAACAGAGGACCAGCAGCTGACTTATGGGACAGATTGGAGACTGGGATCCAACAGTTTTAGCAAATCCCTGACTTCTCCCAGCTCCTACCATTCTGAGCCTTTCCAGCTGCTGGTGGTGAGGCAGCTTGTTCTCTTTGGCAACACCAGACCTGTGCACTTGACTATTAAGCTTGCTACCACTTTCACATCTTGGTGGATTCTGACTGAGTTACAGGAGCCTTCACTCATTAAACAAAGAATTTGTGTGTCTTCCTGTTGCTTGTTTTACTGCATGTTGATACTTAACAGCTTTATCTACTTGAATCTAAGATGTGTCCCAAATATTCAAGTTTAATGGGGTTGGGGTGGGTAGAGAAGCCTCTTAAGAGAGAATTTTTGAGTCCTTGTTACAAACCATGGGAAGAATACAGGCTGAGAATGGAATGGCTCAAAAGGAAACTTAGGCAAGAAAAAAAAGCGCTTGGACAAGGAAGTTTTTGACCTCTGTTTGTGCTTTGTACCCCACCAGTAGGCATATGACTTTTATTTGTGCTTCAAATCCTTGATAAAATGCCATCTCCTCCGTGAAGCCACCTCTGATGAATGGAGCTGACAGTAGCCTCCCAGGTCTCTGAACCACATGCTACATGATCCATCATTTTCTTGTGGTAGCTACTCACCGTGTGCTGTGCGTTGTCACTATGTGTGCAAATCTCCAGCAGGAGGTTTTCTCATTAATTTATCATCCCTTTGATCTTTGACGATTGGATTCATATCTTTCTCACCTTGGACTAGCTCCTAGTGTAGTTGCCTGGAAAAGCAAATGCATTCAATAAATGTTGAACAAATGTGTGAATGTGTGGAAGCCATAGCGGTGCTTGCTATTGGAAAAAGAGAAGATGTGTTTGAAGATCGCTTCTCTACCTTGATGCTTATTCCCAACATTAACTAAGGCTGCAACAAGGACATTCCTTAACTGGAAGCCAGTGTGACTTGAGTACAAGCTCTCCTGCTGTATGACACGTGCTCCTCTCCTTGGAAGTTATCTCCAGAAGTAGAGCAGCTTCTTCCGCTGCACAACTCCCACAGAGAGACCTTCCCTTCATTGCCTTCCTGCAGAAGCTCCTCTTCTGTTTTTTTCCCAAGGATCAAGAACAAAGAATTCCCTTTAGAGCTCCTGTTGAATAATAAACATAATTTTTTAAAGTTGAACAGAGCTAGGTTTGAATTTTGCCTCCATCACTTTATGGGAGTGGTGATATGGATTGCAGAAAACCTGTTTCCAAGTAAACATTCTCCAATAAAAAAATAGAGAAAACATTCATTTCCACAAGGCTGTTGGAAAAGTTAAATAACAAGTAGTAAATCATTAGAAAAGACATGGGTAAATCCCCTTTGTATTTGCTTTCTCTCTTAAGATAGTCCTTGCATTTTTCTATGGAGGGAAGGAGGAAAGGAGAGAGGAATGGGGGTGAATTCAGAAAGAATGTCCCTGGGTGACATTTCATGACTGTCATGTCAAGGATTTCTGAGGTTTATATGTTGTATGGAATTGGCATTCATAGTTCCAGATCTTAAAGGAGAACACATTAGAAATTGCTTCTCTGTATGGAAGCAAGGCAAAACAGGAAGTAAAGTAAAAAGGAGCAAGAAAACAAGACAGCTCTGCTTGTTTAGCATTCACTTATGAGTACTTAGTAGGAACAGGTACTCTACGGCTTCCTTCCTTGTCGTCTTCCATTGTTGAACTGTCCCCCACCACCTATGTGTTGAGTGCTTGGTCCTCAGCTGGAGAAACCATTTGAGAAATAATGGGAAAATTGGGAGTTGGGGCCTAGCTGGAGGGAACAGGTCACTGGGACTATAAAGATTAATAAAGATTATTTATAGTCCTACTCCTCTGCTTGTTCTGCTTCCTCTGTACCGAGGTGAGCGGACTCTGCATGAGTGCACTCCATGACATTCATCCCTACCCTGGGCCCAGAATCAACATGCACATGGCTGAACTGAATCCTATAACATAGAGTTGGATGAAACCCTCCCACCATTGATATTATTTCTGTCATGGATTTTGTCATGGAGACAGAATAGTATCTAATATTTTATTTTACCTTTTCCAAGGCTTATTCTTACACAGTGGAAAAGGATGATGATTTCTGAGCACCTATTCTAAGTAGAGCTTTGATCTGTTTGTCCTTTTAAAGTTGGTAAGTTCTCAAATCACAGCAGAGGGAAGGACAATTTTGTACAAGAAGGGAGACTGGAGGGTGGCTGCTGAAATTGTAAGGACCTGCTATCCCAAGCACTTCTCAGAGTGCTGGCGTGCTTGGAGGAACTCGTGCTTGACAAGATACATCTGGCTTCTGATTAGCTCTGCCAGGCAATCGTCCCCCTGTCCTCCAGCATGTGTGCAGGCAATTGCCAGGACTATGTTAGGAAGAGCATGTATTTCCCCTGCATGAAGGTGAAGTGGAAACTGTTATGCCGTGTCTCTACCAGCTAATGCCAAATCCCGATAGCCACGCCCACCTTCAAATTCTTGATATGGCAGAAATGGAATGCTACTTCATGGCAGCAAAGCCCACCAGAATCTAAAAATTAGGTCAGAGAACCTTCTTGTAGCTTCAGTGTGAAAACATGCGGCATCCCTGTGGGAGACTCCAGATGCAACAGAAAGGAAGTGGCATTTATCAATGTCTGTTACAGACAAGGTGCTGCCTATAAAATACTTGGTCCTTTGAGGAAGATATGTGGACTCAAACTTCTAAAATAAATTAACTCAGCAAGATAGACATTTAAATACAGTGGAAGATCTCAGTAAAGATTTTGAGGACTCATTTTCAGTCAGCTTCATTGGACTAAGAGGTACTTCAGATATTATCCAAACACACTTTTGAGTGTATCTCTGAGGGTATTTCTAGAGAGGACTGATGAACCGAGGAGGAATTCCCACCCTAAATGTGGAGTGCACCATTCGTGGACTGGGGTCCAAGAGTGAATAAAAAGGAAAAAGAGAAGAGAGGCAGCTCAGTGGGTAAGTGTAATTGCCCTGCAAGGTTGATGATCTGAGCTCCATCTCTGCAACACACAGAAAGGTGAAGAGAAAGGAAGAACCCCACAAAGTTGTCTTCTGAGCTCCACTGGTGCACCATGGCATGCATGCCCTCAAGGATCCATTACCACACACACACACACACACATGCATGCACACACACACACAAGCACACACACGCACACACGCATGCACACACGCAACACACACACATGCATGCACACACACATGCACGCACACACACACGCACACACACGCACACACGCATGCACACACACACATGCACACACATGCATGCACACACGCGCTATAACAAATAAAAAAAGTAAAGGAAAAAATGGGAAAGCCAGATGAGCGCTAGCGTTCTCTGCGTTCTGATCCACAGAGATGTGAGCTTGCAGCTACCTCGTGTTTCTGCACAGCAGCATTTACCACCAGTCCTGGGCCAGCATCACTCTCTTCCCTTAAATGGCTTCTTGCCAGGTGTTTCATCCCGGCAATGGGAAGAGCAACCAATGAAGGGCTGAAGTTAGAAACTCAGGTAATTCTGTCTTTGTTAAGGAATTCCAGAATGAGATGGGCCTGAAGCCACCAGAGAATTCACAAAACAAACGTTTATAGTTATGACCGAGCTCCAGCTTTCTGCCCTTCCTGCATTTGGCTGGCCTCCCTCTGCGCTGCAGTGATTCCTCACCAGCCTCTCCTTTGTCCTCACAGTCAAGTGCATCGCCAGCTGACTAGCAGCGCTGTTCTCCCCGCCGTCTTTTCCTCCACCTCCCTGTGAGAAGAATGTTTTGTCTTCTAGAGAACAGACAGCTTTGCCACCACCATCTGGTCCCATTCCAGAGTCATCAGATGCAGCATGAAAGACCCAAGTTCCCCAGGATTCCATTTACTGAAACGTGTCATCCCTACCACCACCACTTTAGAGCTCTCCACAGAGAATCTTGGCCCACTGAGGTATCTGGAGACCATGACTGACTTGTTTTAGCAGTGTGTAGACCTTCTCTGTTGGGGGGGGGGGGTCACACCACCTGTGGCAGCTTCTGTGTTCTTTACGAACTGAAGGGCTGGCTAAGCAGATAGGGAGACAGCATCTACCATGTTGTTTAGCTGCTAGTGACAACTTAAAATACATTTTGTACCACCTTTAGAAAACTCCAGACCTGGTCACATCTGCCAAGCCAGCAGCTGTGGTCCTTCCTGGTCCAAGCTATCAGCCGTGATGAATGCAGAGCATCAACTTATCTTTCCTGGTTACCTTCAGCCAGGCGTTGGCACAAGGCAGTGTTACCAGTAAATGGGCATTTTTGTGCCATTTGTGAAAATTAACTCCCCTAATTAACTCAGCTGTACAAATGCACTCAGGATGAAGACATTAGAATGATTACCTAGGAAATTACTGCCTTGGTAGAGTCCCCTATGCCCCCTTGTGCCGCTTAAATGTGCCAAGAACAAAATTGCCCCGATAACATTGTCAGATCTCTGAGAGCAGGTAGCTGATGAATGAAATCACAGAGCTTCATGCTGGTGACGTTAACCCTAATTTCAGCTCCTAGATTCTGCTCAGCATGGGGTGGCCAAGAAATTATTTTCTCCATGCAGATGGGAGCACTGGTGAGGACCAGAATTGCTTCTGGGTGCATAAGCAAGCACCATCTTGAGTACCAGGCTACACAGCAATTACGGCTTAATAGGTTTTGCATCAATTAGGATGACTAGGGGGGTACCCTAGAGGGAGGCCCACATCCAGATATAAGAGGCTTTGAAATTCCACTAGTTTACACAACCTACAAATATAGCTTTATTATTTTTCTTATGAATCTGGTTATCCCCACATAAAGCTATAGAAATATGAGCCATTTCCTGCTTTGGGACTTTTCTTCTATCTGTCTGAAATACCCTAGGAATCAGCATTTGTTTGTCCTTATTGCTGGTTTCCAAGACTTCTGGAAATTGTCCACTATTTTACTCTACCATACCATGTGAGTTTGTTGCTCTTGAAACAAAATATTTTCCTTCTATCTCTCCCCCAAATGTTGTTCTGCATTCTTCGTCAGGCCAGACGTGCATTGAAGAGCCTGACAATGAAGGGTCCAGTTCCAGTTCAAACTATTGTAGTCAGAGATAATGGTGTGTACTTGCTGAAAACACCGGGGTGGGTGAGTTGAAATACTCAGTTTAAATTGATAGTTTCCAACTCTGCTACACATTCAATCCACTTTTTAAAAACATTTTCTGTCCATGTCTGGGCTTCACTTCAAACTATTTCAATGAATGTTTCTGGGATGTGCAGTCAAAATGTCTCCACAGTTTCCAGATGATTTTAACGTCAGTCAGGTTTCAGAATAACTAATTGATTTTGGTCGCTGGTAACTCATCGCTTTCCTAGGGGTGGGAAATGGCATCACCATCTTCACAGAGATTTATGTAGGTGGATTTTGACCAGCAACTAACATGATTAAGAGATGAATAGCATTCAAGAATTATAAAGTGATGGTAAATCCCAAGGAGAAAAACAAGAAAATC
Organism: Ondatra zibethicus; assembly: GCA_004026605.1. Taxonomy (NCBI): domain Eukaryota; kingdom Metazoa; phylum Chordata; class Mammalia; order Rodentia; family Cricetidae; genus Ondatra; species Ondatra zibethicus. Next base: position 100,019 of record PVIU01004160.1, read on the forward strand.
CAGGAGGGGTGGGGGGCGGAAATCATTTGTGGACTCTCAGCAGTGAACTCTCAGTGGTGAACTGTTGTCTAAGAAGGCCAGGGAGGCTGTGACTTTGGTTAAGGATTTGCACAGGACTGGAGAAGGGGAGGAGTCTCCAAGCAGAGGAACAGGCACAAAATGACCTGCCAGGATCAAGAGGAGACCAACGGAGAGTGTAGAGCAGTGCTCTGAATGGGGGAATACAGTCAGCTCCAGATGCACTGTCTCTGGGAGTCATGGACCCTCATGCCAGAAAATGCAGGTGGTGTCTCCTTAACATCAGCCAGGGAATAATTGACAGCAGAACTTGGTCAGCCTAGAGGAAACTGAGCATAGGAGTCCAGCTGCAGAGCCAGTTCCAGAGAACAGTGAGCGGGAATAAATGGGGACCCCTCATTTCCCTGAAGAGCAGCCCTTCAGTAAATTCCTGGCCCCCCCAAGAGCACTAGCAGCTCACCTGTAGACAGAGTCCAGTGCATCTACTTGCTTCAGTAAGGACAAACACACACTTCTGAGAATCTAGGCATCTCTTGAAAGCTGCAGGAATTCTAGAGGATTTAGGGTGAACTAAAGTTCCAACCTTTGGTGGTCTTGGCTGAGATTGGTTAGGTTCTGTGGGTTGCTTGTTCAGTGGTACAATCTTTAGAACGTGAAGATGTGTTCAAGGTCACTGTCAGGACTGTTTTTCTTCAGGCATATAGAACTATACATAGATCAGAATGAGTATAAATTGGGCTTATGTGGTTTCCTCTATATTAGTTAGTGTGGGTGTTGTGTTCTGTGGATAGGGATGTGTTTATGCTAACTATAGCTTCTGTCTCAATACCACTTGGTGAATATATTTAATGAGAGAAATAGATAATGGGTATTATGGAGGTGGAGAAAAAGAAGCGGGCACTTGGGCATCTTTTGCAGTGAAGGCTAAGGCATCTTGTACACGTATTTCTCTCTGAATTTTATTCCACTTCCAATAATCTTTATCCCACAAACCGCTTTCCATCAGAAGCAGATCAATAACATCTAGGGAATGTTTTAAGAGGTTAAGTGGGGCTCCTTCTCATTTTTATGACCTTTATAGAAGTCAGATATTGAGCCAAGTCTTCTACTTTCCATCTCTACCATCCTTAGGAAAAGGTGGACATCACTTAGACTGGCTCTGTTTCACATTAATTTTGTTAAGGTTTATTTTTATTTAAGTGTATGTGTGTAAATCTTTCTGTGTGTTTTCTATATGTCTGCAGGTTCTCTGGGAGGCCACAAGAGAGCCCTGGGTCCCCAGGAGCTAAAGTTATAAGAGGTTGTGAACTGTGAACTACCCAACATGGGTTCCGGGAACTGAATTTGAGTCCTCGAGTTAGCAAGCACTTTTAACTACTAAGTCCCCTCTCTAGCCCCGCATTTCCCATGGCTCTTAAGCACCATCATCCAATCATTCAGAAGATACCCACATACGGCCTGGAAATTTCTGGTCTGTGTCCATCTTCATTCCCAGGAGATGCGCTCTTCGGAACAACTCATTGCCTCTGATCGTTGACAGCTTTTCACTCTCCCCTCAAATGTTTTACTCATTGGATCAGAGAGCTTGACCCATGAAATTGACCCTGTACATGCTTCTGCTTTTTCCAAAGTTGGTTTCAGATGCGTTGGGTTCCAGCTTCTTCTTGTTCCCTCAGGCTGTCCATTTGAAACAAAACTTGAGACTTCAGCTGGCATTGATATAGCTTTCTCTCAGATCTTTCTTTAGCCTCAGAAATACCCCGGGGATATGAAGGATAATGCGGAAACCTGTTTGGTCTGCATAACCAGAAGGAAAAAAAGATACTTGTCTCAAGACTGGGACAAGAATTATGCTATTGGATATATGCCAACTCTCCTATTCCTGTTTCAGGCCTTTTCTGCCTCCAGACTCCGGTTTGTTCTTCTGTATACAACACCAGAAACCACCCCCAGACTGAGAAATTAGATAATAATGATCCTTCTTGAAAGTCCTAGTGGGTTTGTAGGAAGTGGGGATCTGGTACAGGAGAGAGAAAGTGAAGCATGGCTGTTCCACCAGTCTTTCTGGAAGGATTTTCTTCAGGACCTTATCTGACTTGCTCCCTTGTTCTCACCATGAAAAGAAGTCTCCAGTGGTGACATCACTCACACAATTTCCCCTCTGTTTGTCCATATTTTTTTCTGTAGGATGAAAATTTCCTTTCAGATATCTCTTATGTTGGTGGTTGTGTAGCATAAAGCAAATAAAATCAAACATGCATGAAAGTGACACCGCACAGTCTCGATTTTGAGTGTGCTCAGTGTGGCCAAATGACCATAGAGATATCCATCTGCCCCTTGGTGGGCTAGGGGGAAAGGGTGAGTTAGCCTTAGGTGGGAGTTTTGCTATGTAGCTTGGAACTGCACATTTTCTTTCCTTTACATAGCTGATCCCCAGAGCCAGGCCACATTTGTTATGAATGCAGAGAGCAGAGACTTGTGAGCCAGGCTCTGCAGCTACTTTAGCACTTCCTTTGGCTCTTAGGGATGTATCTTACTTAGAATTTCTATTGTTGTGGGGGAAAAAAAACCTATAGCCAAAAGTGACTTGGGGAAGAAAGGATTTCTTTCATCTTACAACTTGTAGTTCATCATTTGGTGGAGTCAGAGTAATAATTCAAGAGATGAATCAGGGGAGGCAAGAACTGATGCAGAGGTCATGGAGGAGAGATGCTTACTGACTTGTTCCTCATGGCTTGCTCAGCCTGTTTTCTTATACTATGCAGGGTGACCTGCCTATGTATAGAATTGCCCACAGTGGGCTGGGCCCTCCCATAGCAATAAAAAAAAAGAAAGAAAAAATGCCCCATAGGTTTGTCTATAGGCAGATCTTATGGAGGCATTTTCTCAGTTGAGGTTCCCTCTTCTTAGATGGCTCAACCCTGTGTCAAGTTGACATAAAAACTAGCCAGAACAGGATGCTTCTAGGTTGCTCTCCGAGAAGGAGGCACTGCCCAGTACATTTTACAATGCATCTAGGGGTGTCTTGGGGCTCAGGGAAATACTTTCATGAGATTCATATTTGCAGTTTGCACTTCATACATCATTCTTCCAAAACTACTTGCTGGATAAAGGATGATTCAAGTAATTCTTAATAAAAGAACTGGAGATAGTTTGGGTGGCTTCTCCAGGACCTTATGCTCCCAGCCAGTAGTCTCAGTTCTTGAAGAGAAGCTGTCATGCAGGCCAAAGAACCCTTGGATGGCGAACTAAGGTCTGAATTCCTCTGCTCACTGTGCCACTGACCTCCAAGTTACCTGGACGAGTTCCTTCACCTCCAGGTCGCTGCTCAGGAGGTGAGCTCCCACGATGTCTAAACACCACTTCCAACTCCAGCAACTTCTGAAAGACTGAGGTTCTCTTGGTCTCTGAAATACCAAATTAAGCAATCACTTCATGGCTGCTGTTCTGATAATAGCTGGTCAGGTGAATTCATAGTTAGAAGGATTTTTCTTTAATTGTGAAAATATTAAGACATTGCTTTTGTTCTTTTGACCTCTTGGCTCTTTATTTCTATTATGAAACTACACTGCTTGTTGGTAACTAGGCATTTGGCAGCTCTCTCCCTGACCCATTATGGAGGTGGGGTAGGAAAAACTCTGGAATGAAAGTCCTGCCCTGTTCTGGCACTAACTAGCTCTGTAGCCTTTGGCTTGTATCGGCCCTTTTCAGGGTCTCCATTTCCTTGCCTATTAATTGGGGTGCCTGAACTAGATGATCTCTGTAGTCCTCAGTCCTTTCATCCTCCGAATTCCAAGCAATGACAGCTCCCTGGAGAGCTAGAGCTGAGTGGAAATCTTGCGTCACCCCACTCCAAATGGCACACGATTAATTATGGGATTCTAGCAATAAGCTTCCTCCCCTGCTCCCTGCCCCCTATCCCCTGCCTGCCTGCACTAAATGGCATTTCTACAGCCCTATGCTTAGAACAAGTCAGTCTCCGACTAACTGGCATCTTTCCATCTGTGTCAAAGGGAGTGGAATGGTCTCTCTGCTTAGGACGCTCTAATTCTCCTTTGTAAGATTTGTATTCAGCCTTTAACTTTCCTCCCCAGCTACAAAGACTACAAAGTCAGTCCTGGTAGTACTTCCTTCCATCTTCCAGTTCCAGGGTATTTTGAGCTGTCTAATAAAAGACTGAATTTCTACAGTATGTAAAATTGTTGAGATATTAGTCCAGTTTGTCATCACCTGAGAAAGACTCAAATTTAAGAAGAAAAACAGAGGAAGATGCTCTTTCTGTTTGATTACAGCATTGTGTGGGCTTGAGAGCATGGGCTCTGCTGAGATGGATGTGTTCAGGGTGGTATAGCTATGGATACAGAGCACAGACTCTGATGGACCATAGACTCTGCTGAGATGGGTGTGTTCAGGGTGGTATAGCTATGGATACAGAGCACAGACTCTGATGGACCATAGACTCTGCTGAGATGGGTGTGTTCAGGGTGGTATAGCTATGGATACAGAGCACAGACTCTCATGGACCATAGACTCTGCTGAGATGGATGTGTTCAGGGTGGCATGGCCATTAGACCCGAGCACAGGCTCTGATGGAGATACATGTGTGTTGAAGGTGGTATAGCTTTGGATCTGGACTGACAGAGCACAAACTCTGATGGACCATAGACTCTGCTGAGACGGGTGTGTTCAGGGTGGCATAGCCATAAACCCTGAGTATCTAGAGACAGCTATAGAGCTAGAATCTGTTTTTATTGCGAGGTCAACCACATAGCAAACCCACTTTACCTCTGCTTTCTTCTCTGCAAAGTGGGGCTAATGCATGACAAGACTAACCTTGTAAGATTAAATGGAATCAGGTATGTGAATTAGGGTAAATCAATCTAGTGTTCAGTGCAAGAATCTTCAGTATGAAAAGTATGCTTGACATTGTTTTAAAAGACTATGCTATCTCCTCTATTGGTCAAGCCATGTTTTGTTTTCATTTTTGTTTTTCTTTCTGGAGTTTGGTAGTCATCCACCCTCACCCCCAACATCCGTGAAGCCTTGGCCCTCTGAGCTCCTTTGATGCCCTGGAGACCCAGTGTTTCTAAATGATGGTGTTCTTGCTAGTTTTATGCCAATTTGATACAAGCTGCAGTCATCTGAGGGGTGCCTCAAGTGAGAAGATGCCACCATAAGAGCAAATCATAAGCAAGCCTGTAGGGCATTTTCTTAATTAGTGATTGATGAGGGAGGGCCGAGTCCATTATGGGAGGTATCACCTATGGGCAGGTGGTTTTGGTTTCTGTAAGAAAGTAGGCTGAGCAAGCTATGAAGAGTAAGTCCATAAGAAGCACCCCTCCATGGCCTCTTCGTCTCTTCCTGCCTTGAGGTTCCTGCCCTGTTTGAGTTCTTGTCCTGACTTCCTTCAATGATGAACAGTAATGTAGAAGTGTAAGCTGAATAGACCCTTTCCTCCCCAAGCTGTTTTTTGGTCATGGTGTTTATAACAGCAATAGTCAGTCACCTTGACTAAGGCAGATGGCCTAGGAGGCTATTCTGCCTCTCAATATTTTCTTACCACCTTGGGATTCTGCCAACTCCTAACCTGATAACTAGATTACTCAGTCCCTTTGCTAGAGCGAAGACACTACCCTCAGAATTGTACCACTTATCTGACGCACTCTCAATAAGCATGAGGCTTGAGATCTGCTCTCATAAAAAGCATTACATTTTACTCAAACGGAGGGTCAGGTTTCATCCGTATAACTCTTCCAACTGAGGTCTGTGCTGTGTAAGTTCTTCACCTGTCATTTCTTCTCTTCCTAGTTCCTTTCTTCAATACCAGCATTGAAGCAATGTAGCAGATAGGAAGGAACAAAACCTTCTTGGAATGGTGGCGGGTGTGTGTATGTGTGTAATTTGTTTAATGTTTCTTATCAATTGATGAGTTCAAGGCAAGCACAAGTCACTATGGCATCTTAATGGAAATTCAAAGTTAAATGAAACTATGACAAGGAGTCCATCAGCTAAGAGACAGAGCCCCCTCCCATCTCCCCTCCCCCTCCCTTCTCCCCTTTCTTCCCTGCCCTTCTTTATCGTCTCTTCTCTTCCTCGCTTTCCTTTTCTCTCCATCTCCACTTTTCTCTTTTATCTTTCTCTTTCCCCTCCCTCATCTCTCTATCCTCTCCCTTTCCTATCTATTCTTGATTTTTCTCTCCTTTCTCTCCCTCTCCTCCCCTCTCCTTTTCCTTTCCCCCTCTCAGCCTCTGTTTCTCTCAGCCTCTGTCTCTCTCTCTCTCTCTGTCTCTCTGTCTCTCTCTCTCTCTCTCTCTCTCTCTCTCTCTCTCTCTCTCTCCTCTTCTACCCACATTGTTATTTACAAAAATCTCCCTTGGACCCTTATCCTGATTGCTCTTGGAAGACCAGCCTGGGTAAGAGGTTTTAAAATGTTCAGTTTACAGAATTCAGTGTAATGATATTCCTGGATACTGGTAGTGCATCCCTACAAGGAGATAAACAACATAACCAAACAATACTGAATATAAAAGTTGTCTGAAGTGGTAAAGATAAAGAAAAATATTTTCAGCAACAGTCCAGCAAATACTGCGTACTTGACTTCCTTTAATGTCAAGATGACCACCATGATGGGGAACTTCTGGAAAAGTCACTGACTGGCCCTGTAGGCTGGAGACTAGGGACTGAATCTCCAATTACTGTTTAGCCTAGGTTATGGAGAAGTACAGATGAAAAGAAGGTGAAGTCAAGCTGTGTGTAGAATTTAGAACTGGGTCTCTGTTTCGAGAACAACACAGGAGGAGTGGGTGAGGTGAGTGAGGCTGAGATGGCCAACTGTAGCTGGAAGACAATGCTGTGCCTTCCGATGACCCCAATGTGCATCCTGGGAATGGCCAGAAGTGATCTACATGTGTATCCGATAAACGACTGCAGATACTTTTAGGAGTCCGTCTCTCGTGAACTGTGTGTGAACTAGAAGAGGCTGGAGCCTAGGGAAAGGGCATAGAGCCCCAAAAGCTCAATTATAACTTCAGAACAAATTCCTTATGAAAGACCAGCAGCTGGGCCCACACTGACTGAGACAAGGAATGAAGATTGTCTCAGAGGAAGATGAGTTCTAGATGCAAATTAGTTGGTGAACTTTATTGATTATGTGGTACCTAACTTCCTGAGTTCATGCTAACATGTCTCCCTGCTCCTGATGGCAAGTTCACATCACTCTCAGCACCTTACAGCATGGTTGTTTTCCTGTGCACAGTAATCAGAAGAGGAAAAAAGAATTGGCTACTTACAGGCTCCTGACTTGTTGCTCTGCACAGAAAGTAAGATTGTGTCACGAGGAGTCCCTAGAGTTGGGAGTCCATGCCTCTCAACTGTAGAAGTGGGGTTCTCTGGCCAGTACAAGTAGTTCACTTTTTATGCTTTATATCCAACCACTGGTCATTTTCAGAAGAAAGACTGAGCTCCAGACTGCCCAGAAGTCTCTGGGTACCTCAAACCAATTACAGCTCTTCATCCCTGTTACAGATTTCAAAATGTATCTGGGATAATGTCAAACAGCATGGAGAACGGACTTCACTCCTCAAATAAAGCAGCAATGACCTCCTTACCCTCAATTTTCCCTGGACGTCAGCATATCCCTCCACTGAGGGAAGGAGTATATAAATTTAATCTGGTTGTTCACAGCAGAGCTGAATAGAAGGATGGGTCAGTTGTCACTCTGGGCATGACAAGCTCACAGCCTTGTCAGTATTGGGCAGTGGAGCACAAGTTTCTGTTAGGTTGTCCGCATCAGAGGAAGGCAGGGAGGAGTCCCCACAGGCTTAGCTCCTGTAGCACACACAGGAGAGGCAACAAACTCCTAAATAGTCAGCATGTCTGAGCCTGGTAGATTCTTATCCAGCCATCTTTTTAGGAGATGAGGAAGGTCTGGCAGCTGTGGCTTTTCCATCTCCCTCTCTTCAGATCTCATGACACATGTTTGCCTAAAGGAAGCAAGATGTGATCCACGAACTAGCAATGGTCTCAGCTAACTCAGAGATGCGTTATAAACTCAGAATCTCAGGTTGCCCCAGACTGAGCAGCCTGAGTCTGCATACTATCCTGGTTAACTTCCTGCATATTGCCTGTGCTATCTAGGGTATCTAGCTTGGAAATTTGTGACTCCATCACAATAATTTTACTGGACATATTTGTGAATATAAACTGTTTCAGCTAGTCCAACTGGGTATAGCTTCCCACGGGGGAAGGTTCAGGCTCCTCGACCTGGCAGTTGTAGAATACCATAGATACCAAACAGACAATGAATGCGAGGGAAATAAAACTCAGCTTCTCTTAGGTTCGATCCCTGATATTTTTTCAGGCTCAAGGCCAGTGTTGTTTTCATGTCTTGGTTTCTCTCTCTCTCTCTCTCTCTCTCTCTCTCTCTCTCTCTCTCTCTCTCTCCCTCCCTCTCTCCCTCTCCCTCTCCCCTCCTCTGTTGTCTGCATAAACCCAAGCATTCTACAATATACTAGATAATAATTAGATAAGGCACATGCTTCACCTCTTTGCAGTCTCCCCACCTTTTTATTTCCCTGGAAAATTATTATCTTTTCCATAGATATGTGTGCTATGTTCTTCTAGAGCAAACTATGAGTAAGGCAAAAAGTCAAACTGATGAAGTTACACGAACTTTCCCTAGGCATTGCCACCTGCCCTCCTCTGCCCCACTCAAAATTGGGATACTTATTCCAAGAATGTCTTAGCGTAATACAACTCAAAGTAGCACCCAAATTCTCGGCTTTCTGTAGGGTCTCTGTTTCCACCATTTGCAAATCACCTGTAAGTATCATGCCACACAGTAATTTTAACCATTAATTTCTTTTTAATTTTATGGTGTGAGTTAGCACATCAAAGAATTTCAATATGGTGTTTTCATGCATACATGTCACCACTCTTATTATGCAGCCTTCTCCACCACACCCTCTCTGGCTGCTTGCCTTCTTTCAGCATGCAGTTTTCTTTCTGCTCTCATGCCCCATGCATCCAACCTCACAGTCTCCTTTCTGCCTTCACCACACACATACTCTCACACACACACGCATGCACCCACTCACATACACACACATACTTAAAGCTGGAGCCTGCACATACGTGAAAACACGGTAACTTGTCTTTCTGGGTCTGGTTTATTTAATCAACATAATGATTTACTTGCATCCATTTTCTTGACTTCGTCAACACTTCATTTTCATGACTGACTACGATTCCATTGTGTTTACCACATTTCTTTATTCGTTTATCTCTGATGGGCGTCTAGGCAGCTTTCATTTTCTGACAATTGTTGAGTAGTTCAACTATAAACATGGATGTGCAAGTATCTCAGTGGCGTGTTGACTTAGAGTCCTTCAGGTTTGTACCTGGGAGTGGTACAGTTCCATCTGTTGTTACGTTTCTAGTTTATTGATGGGGCCTTCAGCAACAGCGAATGAAGGTTCTTCTTCCCCCACACCCTCACCAGGATTTTTTGTCATTTGTTATCTTAATAAAACCCATTCTGACTGTGGTATGATGTACCCTGGGGATGCTGAACACTTATTTTTTGTCCTTCTTTGAGAACTCTCTATTCAGGGCATTAGCCCATTTACTGATTGGATGGTTTGGTTTCTGACACTTAGTGTTTCCAGTTCTTTATATTATATATTCCAGATATTAGCTTCCCATATGACATATAGATAGAAAAAATTTTTCCGCATACTCTTTCTTCACTTTTCTGGATGTTTCCTTGTGTGGAGACCTTCTGATTTCATGAAGTTCCAGTTTTTAATTATTCCCTAAACTCTTGATGTCCTTTTCTTAAAAGCCTTTTGCCTATGCCTACATCTTGCTGTGTTTTAGCTGTTTTCCTGAAGCAGCTTCAGAGTTTTAGCTTATATTAAGGTCGTTGAGACATTTTGAGTCAATTTATGTGCAGTATGAGACATGGACCTAGGTTTATTCTTCTATAGAGGGATGTCTAGTTTTCCCAGCACCATTTTCTGATGGGGATGCTTCTTATATGCATTTTTGACACTGTCTAAATTTGATGGTTATAGCTGTGCTGGTTTCTTTCTGGACTCTTTCTCTTTGCTCTATAACATTGGTCTTCATGTAGTCATCTTTAATCTTTCAGGCATCTTATAAAATGACTACAGAAGAGAGAGGGAGTTGCTAGAGTCCTGCTCCCACTGTCCCCATTATTCAGATTTGTTGTCCGTCCCCCACCCAGCATCTATCAACAGCTTCCAATGTTGATGCATTTGGTACAATGTGGGTTCACAATGGCATTCTATCGCATTCCTCAAGGACATGAGAATTAAATGTAAACATTGTGGATTCAGGCTCCTTGATCCGCTTTTCACCTCAAGACATTGAGGCTGTTATAAGAGATGCTGCAGACAGTGAACAGGGAGCCCATTCCACTCTCTTCAGTCAAAGCCCAGCTTTTTTGAAATATGAAATGTGAACTATTCACCAGTGAGACACATGGTGATTTTTTTTTTTTGAAATCCTGACAGTTCTCATTTTAGAGGTGACCTGGATTCAAGAAGCTAAGCCTCTCCCATTGATAACTCCAAATTCATCCTGGCATTTCTGCCAAGATGAGCATTTTACTAGGAATGGAATTGTTTACCAATGACTTCTGTGACCAGGTTTGATATCACCCGAGGGTACAAAACTTAAAGGTATCTTTGGTAACCAAGCCCACTTCTGAGAAGGGAGTGGTGAGAATGGCTGATCCACATCTGCAATGGTCTCTTCTTAGGAATTCCCTGTCCCTTGTTTTGACACAGTTGACCCTGGGGATGGCTCTTGGTGGGCAATTATAGGGAGTCATGTGAAGAAGGGGCTGTTTTTCAATTCAAATAATATAGGCCTGGCTGGAGACGAAGGCTGTTTATTGACCTCTACTGTTTAGCAACTAATGAAATTAATTTTTAAAGAAGAGTTAGAAATGAAGTACTGAATTCATTCTACAGTTTCCTGGTTTGCTGGGATATGAATGAGGCAGCCATCGGTTGCAAAATTTCCCCAAGAGATTATTCTTTCATAATCGAGAGTAGATGGTGCAGAGATTATGGTCTCTCAACAGAAAGCCTAGCAAATGTTTGGCGTTGTTTATTGTTCTGTTATACCCAGGGAACGTGACACCAAAAGTCCAAAACAAGCCCCCTGATTTCTATATAGCAAATTACAGTCACTGAACTTAAATGCAGCCTGAAATTGAAACAGAAGGACCATGTTCAATGCAAGTTAGTTATTGATCTTTAAGTGAAGAGACAAATCCATGACCACTGGGGCTCAAGAAGTCTTGCAAAATAGCCTCCAACCATTTCAGCTTCTCTGGTCACCAGAAAAAATAATGACAGAGGGCTGATTAATAGTGGCTTCAGATCACAGAGATGGTTTCATCCATCACAGTGGTGATTCCACTTCTCTTTATAATATTATTGAGGATAAAGATGGTGGTATTACCCATGATGAATGGATATAAAAAGGGCTGACTGGATGAAGCTAGTCATAGCACAGGTGACACAGAAATGAGATGCTAAATGGGCAGGGTAGTTCCACAGTTATTAGATTTCAGTTCCTTTCATGAGAAAGTAAGACTAAGTTAGAACCATTCAAAGCTAGACATAGATAAGACTACTTTCTGGTAATAGATTCTCTTTAAGGGCAATGAGATTACACCAGAACCACAATAAGAAAGCCTAAGGAACAAGATACAGAGCCTGACATTGGACTCTGAAATGAATTGCTGGGTAAGCTGGTTATCCCTTAAATAAAGATTTATTCTTGTCAGATGCAATTACCCGAGTTTATAATTCCTTAGGTCACAAATTATTTGAAATGGATTCTATGCCTGCATGAGAGCAAAACTTTCTTTTAGTTTTAGGCTAAACCAATGGAAACGCATAGCTGCTAATGTGAGTCGGTCTGTGCCTCCTGCCAATACTTAGTTGCTTGGTTTCTATTCAGCATTCATTATTCAATACAGTCTTATTAAGAACTGACTATGTGCCAGGCTGCTTTTCTGCCTGAATATTCAGAAGTTAGCAAAAAGATAAGATTACATCTTTAAAGACAGAAAGACCTATGGTTTGTAATGGAAGGGGAGAAAAGATGCCTGGCAACACTCACACAAGCTCATTCCAAGCTCCAAGAGAAAAGTAGGTCACAGGGAGTTATGAGAAAGCCAGCACTCTTAGGCTATGTGGTCAAGAAACTTTTGGTTCTGGTAGGACGGCATAATTTTCAGTTAACCAAAATACTGCTTCCATGACACAAAAACCATTATGTAAGGACACCATGGAGATAATAGAGTCACGGCTAAGTATGGCTAAATGTCCAGAGACAGACAGACAGATGGACAAAGAGAAAGGGAGAAAGGAGAGACAGAGGTAAAGAGGCAGGAACAGACAGAGACAGAGAGACAGAGAGAATAACAAGTACATGACCTAATGACCTGATGCTTCTCCCTTAGGGTATCTGCAAAATCCAGACATGAGAAGTAGCAAATATAGTCCCATCAATGAACCCACTGCTTGAGACCGTGGGCCCATCATTTTTAATCATGATTTGAAGCTGCGATAGCCAGATTGGAGATTTGAGGATTCTCAGCCACTTATTTGGGTTCCTCTTCAAATTTTAAAGTTATGTGGTGTGGGACAATTCTGTATTCTGTCAATTTTGTTTTAAATAAGTGCTGATTGGCCAGCAGCCAGGCAGGAAGTATAGGCTGGACCACCAGACAGGAAGTAGAGGCTGGTCAAAGAGAACGGGAGAATTCTAGGAAGGAGGAAGTCCATTCCTCCGCAGTCCTGTCCAGACACCAAAGAAGCAGGATGTGACCTGCCCCGCTGAAAAAAGTACAGAGCAATGTAGCTAACATAGATAAGAATGATGGGTTAATGTAAGTTATAAGAGTTAATAAGAAGCCTGAGCTAATGGGCCGATCAGTTTATAACCTAATGTAGACTCTCTGTGTGATTTTTTCTGGGACTAAACAGCTGGGGGACCGGGAGGGATAGAAACCCCAACAAGCAGGCCCTTCATGTTACAGTTATGCAAATCTTTCCTGCCAATTCTTCACCACCTCTTGAAAATCAGAAGACACTGTGCCAAGGAGATAAGAACTGGGATTATCCTTTTGTAGAAGAGCCCTGGTAGTTCATAGATCCTCTCTAGAGACAACAGCCCTTCAGATATTTCTACTCATCTAAACACCCCCACTCTTCCTACTTTCTCCACCATCTCAGGATGTTGTAGCATCCTCTCAAGGAAGTAGAGGCCCAGAATGTCAACAGACAAATAGGACCAAGTGCTGTGAACTTGCCACTTTTTCAGTCAATCTCTCCTCCTCTGCAAAGTAAAGCCAGCCAGTTCTGCACTCCTGGTTCCAGCCCCCAGCCCACGCCAGAAAAGGATAGGATAAATGCAATAGGTACACTGGCCAAAAGCAGAGCCAGCTAGGCAGCCCATGGGCAAGAGTTAAGTCTGGCTCCACGGAACTTGCTTCTACGTTCTACTAGGACAAGGATGGTTTTATTATTAGAGGAAGGAGAAGACCCTCTATCAACTGTCAGCTTCCAGGAGCTAGGAGAGTGGTATGGGCTACATGAGCCTGAGCCGGGTTAATGTAGACCCCCATGCCTTCAGTCTTCTAGCCAGTAGTCAGATAGCGAGGAAGCCACATGTTATGTTGTGCAATGATTTTCCTTCCGCCACTTACCAGATCTTTAGGACTCTTAGAGAAGGTGTAGTTTGGTTGTGCAGGGAAATGTCTGTGACAAGGCTGCCACCCTCATCATCACATCAGCCATGGTCCAAGCAGTATTAGAGACCTTGCCCAGCTGACCCAGGCAGAGGCAGATAGAAAGGGGGCTCACCACTGCACGGTGATCTCACAGAGAGAGAGAGAGAGTAAAAATGACACCCCCCCAAAATAGCAAATGTGTAGTTAAGTCCTCACAGACTACTTAGAAACTGAGACGTAATCTGACCTCATCCTCAGAAATGGAAAAGTGAAACATACCACTCACATGATACTGAACAACTCAGGCATGTACAGTCAGGATACAGTGGTGGAGCAGGCACACAGCATGTATGCATAGCTGAGTCCTCAGACCAATACACTGGAGAATGAAGTCAGGGGAGACTATGCCAGAGAATACCAAATAGAAAAAACTGAATTAACCTGGGCCAAGGGTTCCATGGTATATATGTACATGGCTATGATTTCAAAGTGTTAATGTGTGTATAGGGAGAGGTATATATAACACACATACACACATACATATAATACACAACTACACACATGTACACACACACACATATATATGCCATGTAGGTATAGGTATGCATAGCGCATGTGTATGAATGTGTATGTAAGTGTATGTGTGTATATAGATGTATATTTGTGTACACACATATATATGTGTATATGTGTATGTATGTATATGCATGTAAGTATGCACATGTATAAGTGTGTATACATGTTTGTGCACAGGCACACATAATATTCAAACAGCTCTAATACAACCCTTTTCTGTGCTGAGCAAAGGCAGCAGACAGAAAACAGTTTGCAGCTTTTCTTGAAGAGAGTTATGAGTATCCAGCAGTAAGGTACTATGGCTTTGTACTGCAATCTCTGACAATACTGTCGGTGATAAACAGCATAGTTAAATCTTTCCTTACCCTGCATGTGTTCCTTTCATGTGTGTTTTTTGATAGTTCACTCTCTTCTAGGGGTTCCCACCCTGTGTACTACACTACTGAAGGGCTCTTTAAGGGGCCCAAACATGGTGCTGGCAGGTCTTGCCCATCCCCCTTCCCACTCCCTTGCTAAACCATTTAGGAATGTAATTTACATTCCCACAGCTAGCCCCCAAGGCCTATTCCATTATTGGTTACTTCTTTATGACTGACCAAAACTCCAAGGTACAACCATCAAAACATTAAGGTGCAGAAATCAAAATTCATTATTCAGCTAGGCTATGACTAGTAGGACTTAGCAACGCACCCTAGTGTTGGAGAAGGCCACTTGCACACTCCTTTTCTCCCTAAAAGACCACTCTTGCAGACACCTGTCGCTACCTTTGTCTGATCCAGAGATTCCACACCCCTTTCCCCTACTTGTCCCTCCAGGGTAATAACTTTCCTTTATGCTGAGAATTTGGTGGTCTGGGTGTGTTCTGTGTTGACTCTAAGGCCCTTTCAACTACACCATGTTTGCTGTTGATTAGAGATTACCAGAAGTCAGGATCTTGGAGGGAGTCAGATCTGGGAACTTTGTTCTTGGAAGACTGACCTTTGAGTAATAGAACAGTTTTGTACATCCTGAATAAGCCATGGTATTCAGGTATTCACTCTACAAACACAATGTCTAAGCATGTGTTGGGGTCTGTCAGACCAGGCTGTGTGTGTGTACTGATTCCCGGAGCCCTGCTACACTTCAGTGCATGCCCACCTTTCTTGCCACACAGTGTGAATTGTGTGTTTAACCGCTCATCACCTGACCTCTTGCACATGTCAGCAGAGAGGTGTGAACAGGAGCCTACACTCCAGGGGCGTCTTTCCTTTCCTCACTTATTCCTGTACTTGCTTCAGGAACTGTTAATAGCTTGTATTACAGAGTCCCCGGGGCTGTGTCCAAGTTTAGACTCTTCAGAAGAACAAACAAAGTTTACATGTGTCAGGATCTGAGTGGCCTTGGTCAGTCCTACAGGTCCATGAGCAAGGTAGATAGATAGAGTGGACTTTTGGAAGTGGTAGGACGAGAACGGCTCTCCTGAAAAGATTTCATTTAATTTGTCCCCATTTCTCACTTCAATTTCGCTCTACTCAGTCCGGTTATCTCCTGGCTTCCTGGGGTTCCATCTCAGCCAGTCTTCCAGGAATGGTCCTGTGTGGCATGGTGCCAACATCTTCTAGTAGGGTGCTTCCAGGGGTGGCATGGTTTTATAGGCGAGAAAAGCCCCCTCCCGTTGCGCTATACATAACTATCTGCTTGCTCACTCTGTGAGTCCAGCGCCACCCTGCTGGGTGAGTCCAGCGCCACCCTGCTGAGAGCCTGTAACCTAAAGCCGCAGTGATGAAATGAGTGGCGATGTGGATCAAAGGCAAATGAGGGAGACCGGCATTTGGATTTTCTCGCGATGAGGCTACTCGTTGCATTTTTCGGCAGGTTTGGTTTTTGTTGTTGTTTTGTTTCTGAATATGTGTAATGATAGTAGGCAACACACAAAGAAAGCTGTCCGTTGGGAGGCTCTGGGATTACTTTTCAGCTCAGTCAGTCTCTGTCCTCGCCTGGTTCCCTTTGACTATTTGGAGCAGCTGGTGGAACACACTCCAAGCGCAGGGCGAGGGTTTTGCTGCCAAATGGCTCCAGAGGCCTCTGCAAACCACAATCGCTGAAGATGTTTCCCAGAAGGCTTTAGGAGTACAAATCTCTTTAATTAAAATGGGAAAAGCCATCATGAATGAAGTGAGAGGAAGTTGGCTGAGAGGGGCGGGGCCAGGGAGCGAAGAGAAGGAATAAATATTTCACAAGTGTTTTCAAACACTGGCTGTCCAACACCCAGTGGAAAATGCCACTTGATGGATGATATTTTGGGTTGGAAAGTGAGGCTAATTCAATGTAATGAGAGGTGAATGGGACTTCAGGCCCTTATCCAGCCACAGGAGACCCCTTACAAAAGAGCCTGCTCTTGCAGTCATTAATTTTTTATGAAGTTTAATAGGCCTGAGCCTAGAGACCTTCTGTGGTGTTGATTAGCTTCATATTTCTCTCATTAATGTAGAATCTGATTAGCCCTTATAAAAAGCATTTCATCTCGGGCCCAGGCGTGGCAGCTACATTGTTCCATGTTAGGAATTGTGGTTTGATTCACTCGAGGGAAGAAACATCCTCTGGGTCTAATGCAGTGGCCTCTCTGCCGCAAGAGGAGAAGTCGGGGAGAGCAGCTGTTGCTAGAGTTTTGCTGACTGTGGGAAGGGACTCTCTGCAGTTGTACTGTGACAACTTGACTGGAAGATAGCAGAGCCAATACATGGCAAAGATGATGGAGCAGGCACCAGCCAGGGTACCAGTTAGGTCCAGATCAGAGAAGCCAAAACACAGCATGATATGAAACAAGAGCATCTTTATAGAGATGAGCTCTTATGCCACTGTTCACTCTGGCCGAGCTGCTTGCCTCCTGGCTTTTGATGTCAGCTATGAAGTTGTTTCAGGCCAACCAGATGAGCAGACAGGAAACAAAGCTGGCTGTGGATGAGAGAAGAGGGAAGCTGGGACACTCAGAACAAGTGTGAACCCATGAGAAGAGCTTCTTCTATTTCTTACTACTGCTAACCTTAGCATCACAGTCAGCCACAGAGGAATGGCTGTCTCCCTTTGCCATACAGGTGTATCTTTATGCTCCAGACTAAAGCTGATGAAGGAGATTTGTGGCTTCTCAGGGAACTGAAGACTGGAGTGAGGTGGGCCAGTAGATCAAAGCAATATGGAGAGATTACCACTATGGGGGTTACTGCAGTGAAGGGGTCACCAAGGTGATGGACCAGCACTACGAAGGGGCTCACATGGTGGGTAGCCACCCCAGTAAGGGGCCACCATGGCTCTGGTGCCCTGATTAAACTGCGGATAATGATAATAGCTGTTCCCTTCCTCCTGCCTTCCAAATCTTAGGGTTCCTGAGGATCACATTTGCAGGGAAGTGGATTCCAGGAAGTTGCCCACAGTAGCTTACTTGGCACAACACACAGTCAATCCTGGGTAAAACATCAGACAGAACGGAATGGTACCTGTGTTGCCCCGTGGTGTATAGGGAGAGGACTCATGAGAAGGGGGTTCGTGAGGATGCAGTCATTGGGAGAATTTAGGCTTCAAACCTTTGGTCAGTCAAGTTTATGAGGCCCCACAACTGTCCAGGACCAGAGAACTTTAACCCAAAACAACAACAACAAAAAATCAGCAACATCAAGAGTCAGAAGGCCATCAGTATTTTCTCTTCCAAGTCCATCTTCTTTATTCTCTAAACATCTTCTTCCATCCAGAGGATAGCTGTATGACCTGGAGGTGTTTGATCATCCCTCCCTTCTATCAGGTTGTCCATTGTCCTTGCTCCCATGCTCTGTAAGTGCCTGCCCTTGGTCAATCTATGCCTACCCACTGCTAAGCCTGCCCACCATTGCCTGGCTCTCTCCCTTTGCATATATAAGGTCCCAGCAGGTTTCCTTATTTCCTCTGCTTCATTAGATTTCCCCTTGCTAGTTGATCTTTGTCACAAGCTTACAAACAGGCTTTTACTATGTTTCCTGAGCAGAATGAAATTTTCTTTGCTGTGGACTCTACCTGTGATGGATACTAAGGACATTCATTCAACTTTACAGTCTTTCTAACTGTGGAATTGATTGACAGCATACTCCTGGTGAAATTCATCATCCTTTTGTTCTTTGATTTTTCTAAAAATTGACAGCTTGATCTAGCTGGTGTCTGATCCCTCACTGAGACTAGATGAGGTGGAAGTTTTTTCCTTTTCCCACTAGGCAGCATGTGTTATCTATTTGTATCATTTTTGGTAACACTGAAAACTACTGATCTTCAAAGTCAGATACATGGATTCTTTAGGGAAAGATGGAAGGAAACCCATAGATTAGAAGAAATTTTGAAAGCACAATATTTTTAAGTAGCCAAAGCTGAAATACAGTGGCTGGAAATATATACCTGACTGATACAATAATAAACATTGGGGTGATTAATTAAAGTATCAGGACAGTGAATGTGAAACAGGATGAGACAGAGAGGCTGTGGGTTGGATAACATGGCATTCATTCACCTTACAAGAACTCACTAAGCCATGTGTTTTCGTAGGGCTCTTATAGTTTTCTTTTATTCTAAACAGTCTCTACTACCATGCTGTCTGTTCTCTGTCAAAATAAATCCAACCAGGCTTTCACACCACCAGCCTGCCCAGTCCCAGGATCTGTCTGTCAATCAAGTTCTTGCAATTGCTAAACCAGTGCTCCTGTCTCAGCCTCCTGTCACCCACCCCAGCTCTTGGCACAGTGGCTCAGTCCTTTCCATTTGAGCTGCTTCCCCCACTAATGACTGCCACCTGATAATTTTGTTAATGTCCCTTGAGAATTCACCTCTGGAATCTGTGTCCTTATCAGCTTGGAAATCACATGGCCTCATTCCTTGGCATCTTTACCTTGATGTTATTCCTTTGGTGATCTTACACAGTTCAATGACTTTAAATGACACCTGTATACTGACAGTTCCTGTAGGTATCTTCAGGTAGGACATTATACTAGAACAGCCAAATGTTGGCATGCTCGACAGCCATGCCTGGGTGGCTAATAGAATCTCATTTAAGAGATCACCAAATGAAGTTCTTATTCTCCTAGGAACCTGTCAAAGGTGTTTCTTCCATTCCCTGCTCACAA
This sequence comes from Ondatra zibethicus, assembly GCA_004026605.1. Lineage (NCBI taxonomy): Eukaryota > Metazoa > Chordata > Mammalia > Rodentia > Cricetidae > Ondatra > Ondatra zibethicus. The sequence goes on from PVIU01004160.1 coordinate 119,504, forward strand.
CGTCTTCATGCTTCCAGCAACTGAAGAAAACCTCTTAGCATCGTGAAGGATTTCATTTTGCTCTCTCATTCCTCATCTGGTCTAGAAGCAAGTCTTGCTGGTGCTGACCTCAGGAAATGTTGACCAGGCGCCTGCTTCTCATCTGCTACCTCCACCTCCCTCCTACCCACATCAGGTGTTTGATATCCGTTCTTTTCTCCCAATGCCCTGAACACAGGCTACACTCAGGGCAGTGGCCAGAATAAGCCTCTTAAGAGCAGAAATTCGTGTCTTCTCACTTCACTTTCTATTGTTGTGCAGAAGGAGCTTTGGGCTCTCTTTTCCATGTCACCTCTTCCTCCTGTCCTGCCAGAAGCATCTCCCACCCCACCCCACCCCCACCCGCCTCTGTATGGAATGTCACCTGCTTATATCTGTCTCTTGAACAGGCCCCACACACTCCCAGCTGAGCAGCTGAGAACATGTGCTGTTCTCTGTCCCTCGGTCAGAAGGACTCTTCCTCCGATGTCCACATGCCCTATTGTTTTTGAGTGCTGGATCCTTTCAATGAGACCCTACACAGCTGTATTTATGTACATCCCTAGGTTCAGCTGAGCCTCCACACCCACTTCTTTCTCTTCCATGATATTTGTTAGTCACCTTCCAACATATGGAATCATTTTATTCCTTTACTGCACTGACGGACTGCTATCTGTCACCCTGCATAAGTAGGCCCAGCGGCGATGGATCTGCTGTATCTTTTATTCTCTGCTTGCCCCCAGGTGATATTTACCACCTAACTCACAACCGAAATGCACGGTAGTGAGGAAGCAACCTACTCATCTCAGATTTTATTCGTCTTTTCTTCTCCAGACTGTCAGGAAACAAAAGAATAGTCTTTATCTCAGACTTCTAAAAACTGAAGGGGGAAAAAATAGATTCTACCATTTATATGGACAAAACCGACATGTTGTTTCTCTAATGGCTTGGTCTGTGATCTCTCAGCTTGCTCTTTCTGTAAGACAAGCACACATTTAATGAGCATTGCACCCATGTGTGTTGCCACAGAAGTGTGTCTAAGAAGGTAAATTGGGCATTTTGATTAGAGACTGAGATTTTTTTCCCCCTCAGGACTCATACTAATACACTATTAGTGAACAATGTTATTTAATTGCTAGTTACACTTATTATTTTACTTTTGACAGGTGAGTAGTCCTGGCTGGTCTGAACTTCTTATGTAACCCAGGTTGGCCTCAGACTCATGGATGGTCCTCTTGCCTTCCTCCCTAGTCATATGCCACCACACCTGGCTTGCTGATTATCTTTATTTCATATAACTTATCTTTTAATTTGAACATTCTATTCTATTACTTATTATCTTTTTACCAAGTCAATTATAGTTTTTCTGTATATTGGGTTGTGATCAATATAAAAATACCTTTGTTGACTTGTGATTAAGATCCTGAATTCTGTGGAGAATGGGGAAGATGAAACTATATGCCAGAGAATTAGAAGAAAATGGCTCTATTGCCTGACCTTGTTCCCCAACCCAACCCAGGAGCAATCGCTCCACTATTTCATGTCCTTCAATTAGTTTTTATCCTCCTTCGTAATATTCTTGTCTAAATATTATTGTTCACCTACCTCTCTTTGTTCACTTTCTTTCTTTCTTCTTTTTCTTTTTCTTATTTTGGTTTTCTGAGACAGGGTTTCTCTGTAGCTTTGGAGCCTGTCCTGGAACTAGCTCTTGTAGACCATGCTGGCCACAAACTCACAGAGATCCTCCTAACTCTGCCTCCGAGTGTTGGGATTAAAGGCGTGCACCACCACTGCCTGGCTTCTTTGTTCACTTTCACTGGATGGAATAAGTTTAACAGGAAGCTGACCATGGGAAAAGAGAGGAAGGATTTTCTTCTTCGTTTCTCAGCCTTGAGCTCTGGGGAACAGAAGGGCTGCAGCCTAGGCTCCAGCTTCTGATGCATGGCTCTTTAATCTGTTCCTGATTCTGCATTTACTCTGTGTCTCTGGAAGGGATACACAGTTTGCTATAATGAATGACCCCAGCAATTTCAGCTAATGGCCAGAATTGAAACCTTTGATAATCCCAGGTGAATAATGTTGTCTCAACAGACTGAAGGAGTCTTTTACCTGCCTGACACAATGATAGATGTAATTAGTTAACAGGGGCAGTCGGAGGTTTAGTGTAGGCATTAGCAGGGATGGCTAGGGTCATTCTTAATTATGCAAATTCTCCGTCTTCTTCAGACAGAGTACAAAAAAATAAAAAGAGTAAACACAGCTGGACGAAAAGATTTCAGGGAAAGCAGAAGCTAGAAAAGTCATCAGAGGAGTGCTTATGCATCCTCCAGGCTGGGGAGGAGAGGAAGCCTCCACTTTTAGCCACGCCAGACAGCTAGGATGTCTGCTAAGAATGCTTGTTTTAAGACATGTCACCTTGAGCAGACATGACTGAAAAGAGCATGATTGTGGGTGGATTAAAGAAGTTCCTAAGTAGCGAGCTTGCTCTCTAGGAGGACAAACACATGATGTCATCTTTGAGACAGAGAGCTAGAGTATCATCTGCTCAGCCAAGGAAAGAAGGTGAGAAGTGCACTCTGAATATGTGGTCATCTCTGAATCTAATGTCCTCTGACTTTTCTGCCATTCCAATTTGAGACCCTTATGTGTTTCATTTCTGCTTCCCAGCAAATAGCCCCAGCCAGCGTCAGATCTAAGGGAAGGTGCGTAATTCGACATGTCATTAAAAAACAAAGGGCTCTTTGCATCAGAGGTGTTTATGTTTCGTGTAAGGCTGTGACACATCAATGGTTATCACCTGAGGCTGAGTAAAATCTTGGCATGAAATCAATTCAACGTGCAACACTGAGCAGCTTTCTTTAATATCTCTGGATAAGATGAGACAGGGCTTGCATCCTTGAGAAGTGTGGCAAAGGAGTGACCTGGGCCCATCACTCCACCCTGACAAGGATCCAGCTGGTCTCCAAACATAGTCAAGAGGAGCAAATGTGTGGACAGCAACTCTTGCTGGGTGACTGGGAAAGCTTTGGAGTACAGCTAGGCCCTAATAGCTGCTAATGACAGGGGGGCAGTGGAGTGGCTAATACTAAGCTTCCATTTTTAGCTGCTTTTTCTAAGCGTTTTTGTTTTCCTTCTAAAGCAGGAAGAAAATATTTCACATCTTAGAGAATTGACGGCTGAAACAACAATTTATTTATTTATTTTTGTGTATGTATTTGTTCTTGCCCGTGTGTGTGTGTGTGTGTGTGTGTGTGTGTGTGTGTGTGTGCATAAATGTTTGGAGGAGCTTGCCAATTTAGTTGGACTGGGCAGCAATCCCCAGGAATCCTCCCCAGCACTGGAATGGTGGGCACACACTTCACTGCTCAGTTTTTTATATGGGTGCTGGGTACAAACTTTACAAATGGAAACACCTAACCATCCCAAAAATCCAATTTTAAGAGACATAAGCAAATGCATCTCCATCTTGTTTTTCTAGCTGCTTGGCCTCATAGAAGTTACTATCTCCTCTGAGAAATTATAAGTCTATTTGAGAATTTAACCGTGGCGGAGTTTCACACTCTCAGATCTCAAACTGTGGCAGATTTTTCACAATGATTTTTTAAAATATGTAAAGTTACATTAGTGACTGGGCAAATCCTTTATATGTTTTATTGGCTCTTCAGTCTCTGTTTTACATGAAGGTGCTCTCTCCAGTCTCTGCTTCTCATGATACCTTCCTCCTGTCTCACCTCTATGTGACAGAGAGCCTTCTGCCAGTCCAAGTGCGACTGCAGGTCTCCCTACTTCTTTCGGTCTTCATTTCTGAAAGCTGACATCATATGGAATTCATTAATAAGACCTGTATACTTTTCTCCTATTAGTCCATCTTCTGCTGCAGGAGTCTCTACCATCTACCTAATGATGGATTGGGAAAGAAATCAGATGTCACTACTATCCAATTTTGACAGATTTTTCACCATTCTGTCAGATATCCGTTATCAGCAAGTCCCCACCCTTTGTCCCTTGTGCCCCCTGACAAACACCAGTCTGCATCTAAGGATTGGAATTTTTTAGACATTCTGTATGTGCCTTTTGTGGTTTTCTTTTACTTAGCACCATATCTTCAAGGTTCATCTATGCTGTAGTGTGGAACTGTACTTCATTCTTTTTGAAAGCTTAATACTATTCCATTGTATTGAGATACCACCTTTTTATATCTATCAATTGATGGGCATTCAGGTGTTCTCTCTTCTTTTTTGAGGGGAGGTTATATTTGTAAAGGACAGATGCTAATCCTGTAAACGTATTTTAGAATTCACTATGTGACCCAGGCTTACATATTCTCTACACTGTGAACAATTGAAGAGCACCCTAGGATTCACAATGCCACCTAGGAGACTAATGGAGATGCATACCCTCAAAGTCTATCTCAGTTTATTTGAGGGAAAGCTCAGGTTTGGGAGAAGCTATGGTTTAATGTTTCTAGATGAATGTAAAAGTCACTAGAGCTTCAGAAGCACAGCTTGAGTCAGTGCAGAATGTTTTTTCTATCAAATGGTAGGGGCTAGGGGGCTTCTTTCGATCAAGCCTTTTGCCATTTGTCTCTTTAGCCCCAAAGTGTCTGAAAACAATGGGACAAACATACCTGGACTTGGACTTCTTGTCTACACCACACGTTTCTCTGGTAAGGTTTGGTGCAGGAGAGCCCGAGATCTCTGTCAGCTATGTTATACTGCATCTCTGGATCCTGTACTAGTACCTGGCACACCACACATACTCAGTAATTATCTACTGAGTTAGCAATGACCATTCCTTGTCCATCAGGTACTCCAATGCATTTGGTTCATTGTAGAACTAACATTTTTCAAATAAATCTCCTTTAAATGAGCTTAAGCAAAAAGAGGACATGTATTATAAAAAGTATATATGTTTTACAAGGAAATTCATTACATAAATGAGTGAGTAGATCTGTGGAATCCCTCTGTGTCTCCCAGTTATTCTCTTCCCCTGAGTTTGTGAATCTGTGAATCAACCATCTCTAGTTCCCACAACTGGCCCACTTCCCTCTTGTCAGAGAAAAATGTTCTCAACAACATATTTAAAAAATACTTGATATTAAAACTCACTACTGAAGAGTTAAACATACCAGATGAGTATAATCTCAGTTTTTATTCCCAAAGGGGAGAATTTTATTTGCCCAATTAGATTGGTACTCTCACCTGAATCACCTACTACTCTGGTCAAGGTCATGTGACCTCCATGTTATAGCACAGCTGCCTCTGCCCATCCTAAGCACAAGAGTGGACAAGGGTAGAAGATAGTGAGAGAAAACCAGAGAGGTACAGAATAGACAAAGTGCCAACTACTTTATATCTCTTCATCAGTTAACAGCTTAAATATTTTTTGCAAACTATTTAGTACAATAGTCTAATACCCTGTAGTATGATGTGCCTGCTTTGTTGGGGTTTCTGTCCTACCCAGTTCCCACAGCCGGCAAGTCCCAAATAAAATCATACAGAGGTCTCCATAAGATATAAACTGATTGCCCATTAGCTCAGGCTTCTTATTAGCTCTTGTAGCTTATATTAACCCATTATCCTTATCTATGCTAGCCACATGGCTCAGTACCTTTTTCAGTGGGGCAGGTCACATCCTGCTTCTTCGGTGGTCTGGGCAGGACTGGGGAAAGAGTTTCCTTCTTCCCAGAATACTCCTGTTCTTCTGGCCCCACCTTTACTTCCTGTCTGGTTTGCTCACCTATACTTCCTGCCTGGCCAATCAGCGTTTATTTAAAACATGATTGACAGAATACAGACAATTCTCCCGCACCACTTCCCCCTCTTTTTTTTTTATAAACAAAGGAAAATATCCATAGTCCATTTTTTGGAAATGTGGACATAGTATTCCTATACATACTTCTGGCTGGTTGGGGGCGCTGATAATTTTATGGGTACCTAAAGAAAATTTAGAGTTATGATCAAGTCCTGACTGGAGTATCCTGTGAGGCTTGATCATCTCAGGCAGCAGTCTTGAAACTGTTCTGGATGCAGAACTCTGTCATCTGGGCCATGTTCCTACCGGAGATTTCTCGGGTGGTCTTTCTTGACCAAACCTGATTTTTCTTAACTCAGAATGAACCTACATTCTCTCATTTCCTGTGGAAACAAAAGCAAAATCTCTTCTCCAAAGTAACATATCTTTTGACTTCAAGTTTGAAGTCAAGGTATTTTCAAAATACCTATCTTGGATCAATTCAGCAGCATTTATAAGCAAAAATCTTTTAGCAGCTGTTTCTCCTTCCTCAGAGTTCAAACAATTCAAAGAGAGCATAATAGCACACAGTATCAAGATTCTCTGTGTATTTTCCATCTTTATGCGGCTTTATTTTAACTTCTATTTCTTTTATTTTTACTTTTAACTTTTGGCTCTTTGAGACAGGTTCTCTGTGTATCTTTGTCCTGGAACTCCCTCTGTAGACCAGGCTATCCTTGAACTCACAGAGATCCACCTGTCTCTGCCTCCCCAGTGCTAGGATTAAAGGTGTGTGCTACCACACCTTGAAGTTACAGAGGTCAATCTACCTCTGCCTCCCAAGTGTTGGGATTAAAGGTGTGTACTACCACACCCAACTACTCTCTTTCTTTCTTTTTTATTTTAACAACTTTAATCTTTTTCTTGCATATATTTTTAACACAGTGTAAGCCATTTAGAAGTTTTCTTCATCTTTGAATCTCTCTTTACTGTATATCTCTTCCTTTCTAACCACATGAGTCTGCAATTTGCCAAGCAATACTTAGAGGATTAAAGTCCTGGCTCTGCTGACTGGATCCAGCCCATTTCTTAGCTCCCTGAGATTCTAGCCAGCCAGCAAGCAAGCTGCAGCAGTGTTCTTACAAACCACACTCAAATGCTTCATAGTAAGACCGACTGCCTGAAAGAGTCAGAGTTTGCCTTGGCAGGTCAGCCCACAAAGCTGGCTTTTTAAAATGGCACAGCTTTTTTCCTGCTACAGCTGAAAACCGAAAAGCATGCAGTCAGCTTTTTATCAACACTATTTAAGTGTTTCTTGGCAGGACCTCTTAAAAGAGCTGCAAGGCTTTACAGCTAAAGCTGAGTCAGAAAGCCTCTCTTAGATGAGAGCGCTTGCTTGCCTCTAGCAAGCAGAGCAGACCTGAGAAATTGCTGCTACCAAGAAACCATGCTTTACTCTATTCTTTCCCAAGCTTTCTCAGGCTTTCTGTGGATGCAGTTATCCACGTTGGGTGCCATTCTGTAGTAAGGAGGGCCCAGACAATTCTCCTGCACCATTACCCTATGTATCCAATGCTATGAGAATTAGGTAATTAAAAAATAAGCTGTCTTTCATGGAGACACTGTGCAGTTTAAAGGTTGAAACCTGAACACAAGAAACTAAGCCTGTATTCCAGGCAGCATATGGTAGTTACTGTGTGAGGAGATAGCTATTAATATGGCCTATATCATCAACAATGAAGACCATGGCCATCTTCAGAAAGGCCCACCTCCCACCGGGATTTCCTGTGTGAAGACTTATTCTTCCTGTCACTAGCCATTCTGCCTCTTTAAGAGTCACCTTGGCATGCTTTTATTTCTACCTTGGGGTCATAACAACTGTGTAGCCTCTGCCATGAGTGTTGTGTGACAATATGGTGATTCTCAGTTTAACTGGAGATGCAAGGTCTGAAATACCTCTCACCGTTCTGAAGATCCTTCTGTTTGCATGGCACACATAAAGCCTACTACCTCCCTCTATTTTCTTTCCCCCTACTGCTTTGTGGCTCCCCTGAGTTTCCATGCATCTTGGTTTTGACATGCAGTTGGGAAAGCATGTGTTTCCCATGTAATCTATTGCTGTATGTTTTCTCAAGTCTTTTTATTTTTTTTTTTCTGAAATAGAATGTAACCAACCACAAACCCTAAACTGCCTTGTGGACCTAATAAGAGGCAGAGTGAGGAGAGGCTTGCTTTGTGTATTGGTCCCCTTTGGATTGCTGCTATCTGTGTCTGAGCAATATGGGAAAAGAAAGATTAACAGGGATTAAAATGGGAAAGGACAGATTAGTAAGTATTAAGTTATTGGAAAGCTTTTGCTAACTTAATTTTATTTTTCAAGTTCAAAAATACCTCTCCCAGGAAATAACAGTGCTGTGGGTATACATGCGGCTAATAATCAGGTTGTCCTCAACACCTAGATTCATTAGGTGCTATAGACATGAGTTTGGGGATAAACTACAAATATCAGAACTGCTTGAGAGGGTAGAGTAGGAGGTAAGAGAACTGGCAAACGGTGAGGAACAGGTTTGGGTTTGGCCCTGTCTGTGGAGTTCACTCTGCTGTCCACAGCATCTGTGTCTGGTTAGCTCAGGAAATTACAGAACAGTACCAGAGACTCTAAGGTCATGGACTTAAGGCCCTGGTAGACCCCTTGACTTTGTTCCTTTGTCTTGGCTGCAGATTTTGTGTTCCTTGCCATCTGTCTCAGATATGTGTGCGTGCTCTGAAAGAGACTGCAGAGTCCATGGGAGGGTTTGGACTTGAGAGCATGTCTGAACCAGAGTCATCCTCAAGAAGCATCTGTTGGAGAACAAGGATACCCAGGTTATCACTCATCACCATAGGTGGCGACCTATGAGACAGTTTGGCGCATGCACGTGTGCGTGTGCATGTACATGCACGTGAAAACACACACAAAACCAGGACACTGTTACTCTACCTCAAAAATATTCAACACTGGCCTCAGGAAGAACTGGTTGAAGCAGTAAACATATCAGCACAGTTCAGTCCCACTGTGGAGTGGTCCTCCAGGCCAAGTGACTTTGGAAATGGCCACTATACCCCCTTGCCTTCTTTGCATGCAGAGACTGACAGCAGTTTCATTAAAGAGAGGCACCCAGAGTGTGGCCGGTTTCTCCTGTGGATACACACTCCGGGTCATCAATCAATTCTCATTTGATTCGACAAAGCCCCTGTACTGAAAAACATCCAGGCCTCTCCAATGGATGTGGCTCCTGGGACACTTCTGATTAATACCAATCAGGTTAATGGCTTAGCTATACTTAATGGCGCTTGCTCTGTAGCTGCAACAACAAAAATTAATAGCAAATCTTCCATTCATTTTGGCAAATCAGAGGAAAAGGGCACAGAGGGCCTGACAAGCCCTAATCTTTATGATTTAATGGAATCGTGTTAGAGGACACAGCCCTCGGAGACTGGGAAACTGAAAAGATTCACTGTCATATCCCTGGATTTAAAGATCTGAGCTCTTTCTAATACTCTGTCAACAGCTTTCTGTCACGCGGCTTTACAGGACAGGACAACCTTGGTGACAAACCATCCAGTGGAAGGATTCGGCACAAGTGGATCATTAGTGCTGCGAACACACGTGAGCTTCATCTCCATGGAGGGGGCACAGCCTCGGCAGGCATCTTATCATAATGAGCGAGTCAGTGTCTTCCAGGCACAGGCACCAGATGACTCACTTTGTCTCCAGGGGTGACCTTTATTAGCTCAGTGTCACAGACATTCCAAATGCTGAAACAGTCAGTCTTGGAAAGTCCTTGGGACAAGGAACTGGGGCTTTTTGTAGCTGAATCACATATCACAGGCCACCAAATGTCAGGCATCAGGACAGCTTAAAAGTGTGCTGCAAGAATTTCAGAAACACTTAGCATTGAGGGTCCCCATGCACCCAGCAGCTTGATTGCAGGGAAGGTTAGGATTAGAGCAGCCACGGCTAGTGAGAGCAGGAGGAAGAAGGAACCCTGTGTGATTAGGGACTCAGACCCAGGCTAGAGTTAAGACATACATGGGGATGAGAGGAGCTGCACCCAGGACTCCACTAGGCTCTCACTGAAATGTGGTCTTAATTTACATTTTAAGGAGTCGGCAATAGTTTGGCAGTCAGCAAATCTCCATTGTGTAGGTAATTCATCTCCTTTGAAACATTCCATCCTTAAGGGGGCTTTTAAAACTCAGAAAGGGAAAGAAACTTGCAAGACGGGAAGAAGCAAACAAAATCCTCAAGTCTCAAGATGGTCCGGAAACAAGATCATGTAAATAGTAACAAAGGCGGGAGAGAGGTGACCCTTTCCAGCCAAGCTGCCTGCAAATCAAGCTGGGGGCTCCAGGGACATAGTTCTTGTCAGTTGGCACCCATGCTACTGTTGGCTTTATGGTGACACATTTGCCTCTGAGTCATCTGTGCTCCTGTAACTCCTGACCTATATTCTCCTCTAATTCCAGTAAACTCACTGGTTCACTAAACCTCGCTTGCTTGGGTGGAGAAGTTTCTTTGGTCTGTTATTAGCTCCCTAACTGCGGTGAATGGGCAGTTGTTCATGTCTCCCCAGAAAGAGCCAAGGACACTCAGCAAGAGTCAATCTTGAGAAGATTGTAGCTTGATCTTGGTGGTGGTAGTGGTGGGGTTCCTGTTCTTATTTGGAGGAAAAAGAGACAAAATTCAGTCTTGGAGGTAAGAGAGGAACATTTGAGTAGGATCAAAATAGAGTTTTGGATCCTTGTAGGCAAGGAGAGCGCTGAGGTCTGTTCCAGCAAATAAATGGATAAACCGGTTGGAAGGGCAGAAGCAGCCATCCCAGCACAGGTGTTAGGAACTCTGTATCAGCAGAAGATGCAGTATCAACTAGACCTCTGTCTGAGGCAAGGCTCCTAGCTTAGCCAGGAGCTGAAGGACAGAATCCAAGGGTAAAGAATCTCAACAAGGGACTGAAGAAGGCAGAAGTACAGAGTGAACCCTAGCCTTTGTTTAGAGCTGATGGTCAACTTGGTTGGGTTAAGAAACCAAGGGCATTCATGACCCACGCCTTTAGCCTTTTAGTGTGTCTGTGAGAAAGCTCCAGAGAAGCCCAGCTGAGCACCAACCTTCATCATTCTCTGAGATGTGAGGAAGCTCCCACCACCACCAAGCCATTTCCCACCATGCCTTCCTCGCCATGATGGACTGTATCCCCTCAAACCGTGATCTGAAATAAATACTTCTTCCCTTAAGTGGCTACTTGCCAGGTGCTGGTGACAGCAGCAAGAAAAGCAGCCAACACAATAGACTGAAGCTCTGTAAGCTAATGTACATTGAGTGAAGGTAGAGGTCTTCCTGTCCCATGAATCATGTGTCAAACCTAAACAGCCACAAGTAGTGCACAGAAAGAAACACGCCTGAAAGTACAGAATAACAACTTTCCACCTCTGTAGGCCATATCATTGGATGGCACTGACTCGTCTTTGCACACTCACTACCAAGGAAGGTTTGTTGACTATTTAGTCCAGGCTTTCTTTCCCGGAAGGAAGATCCTTAACTCTGGTGTGTTTTGCATAAGGTCACGCAGCTATGCTGTGCTTAGTCTTTTCTTGTGTACGCAAGCTCTTCCTGTCACTACAGGAAGCCGTGTGTTGTGTGTGTGTGTGTGTGTGTGTGTGTGTGTGTGTGTGTGTGTGTGTGTGTGTCAGGGGGCAGGGTTAGACTGCTGGCTTTCTTTCTTGTTAATTGATAAGTTGGGGTGGGACAGTGGCAGATTAAGTTCTCTGATGGGACTAGTTTTCTTTTTTTTTTTCTTCCATACATTGTTTTGTTTTATTTTTTCCATTCAAGAACATAATTAAAGAAATAAAATTTTTACCTTTCTTCCCCTTCTCCTGGTCGCCTCCCACTACCCCCCCACCCCTCCTCCCTTCCCCTTCTTCCTTGAAAGAGGGCATGGTGCCCTGCCCTGTTGGAAGTCCAAGGCCCACCCCCATCCCTCCCGGCCTAGGAAGCAGTACATTCAAAAAGACTCGGTTCTCAAAAAGATAATACATGCAGAAGAAATAGGTCCTGGTGTCATTGTTGATGGGTTCTCCATCTGCCAACTTTCGCCGCCACATTCAGAGAGTCTGGTTTGATCATATGCTCATTCAGTCCCAGTCCAGGTGGATTGGTGCACTCCCATTAGTTCAGGTACACTGTCTCAGTAGGTGGAC
>PVIU01004161.1:0-131618 GCA_004026605.1 Ondatra zibethicus
ATATATATAGACTTATATCTATATCTACATATGTAGATATAAGTTTCATATAAAGACATGTTTATCATGTTTTCAAAGGTTTAAAAATACAGAGGGAACAATTTGCTATAATCAGGTCTCGTTCAGTGGTTCTTAGCTTTGGAAAAAGTTGTTCAAAGTAAACATCTTCGGGTGATTCATGGCTAGAAAAGAACTTGAACATTAGGCTGCTAAAAATAGTGTGTAAGATTTTCAAAGACCTTGTCATTCTCTTGACAGCCAATGAGAAAGTCTTTGTCTTCATTCTGCATAACTAATATAAATGTTCAAAGATTGTTTTCTAAATTCCAGGGTTATTACAGTTCTGATGAAATAGAAGCTGAATGTTGGAGCCCAAATTTCACACAATGGCCTGTCCAACGAATTCCTCTAGACTGGGAATCTTCTTCAATTTTTATGACACTACACATGTAGTTTAAGAAATCAGAGGAGAATTCGCAAGTATCCAAATGAATGATGTTTAAAGCATTGTGCTGCAATCTATTCTTAACAGGATAGTCAATGGTAATAAACAAAGGAAATTGTGAAGATTTCTAAGGCTCCAAGGGTTGTCTCTTAGCATATGAAGCCTTCCAAAGTGTAAATATGTCTGCTTAGTTGCCAGGCATGGAGCACTCAAGCCCCAACAGCTCACTTTAGCATTTTCTTTTGCACATTGATAGGCAGATAATCCACAGGATAGATAACTAACCTGTGTAGTGACCCCTGCACTGCAAGAGGAAGAATTAGTGCATGCCATATGTTCACAAGGATTCCAGTACAGATGCTGTTTGCAGACTCTGGGCCCTGGGATAGTCCGACCCATATCTTGAACTACTGGAGTGACTTTAGACTTCCTCCAACCTGGGACCAAGGATGGGGGGGAGTTATCAAAACATCTCAAATCTTTTAGTGTTTTAATTAATTCTTTGATACTTTCATGCCATGCAGTTTGATTGTGTTCACAACTCCTCCTCTCAACTCCTCACGGATACACACCCACCTCTCTACCACCTCTAACTTTGTATCTTAAAAGAAAAACAATCAACAGTCCATGAACTCCAATATGCTCTAAAGATGCTTCTGGGTGTGGGGCCAGTCACTAGACTGTGGTCACCATGCCTGGAGCTATATACTTAAGTAAAGAAAACCCACTCGTCCTCCATTAGAAGCCATTTGCTCTTCAGGGGTGGGGGCTCACAAACACCTTCCCACTCCATGCTAGAATATTGACAATGGCTTGTTACCATGTAGGTTTTGGGTAAGCAGTCACAGCTGCTATGGGTCTGGGATAGCAGCGGCCCTGTCATGTCCAAAAGATACTGTTCGACCCAAGTCCTTCCTGTCTCTGATCTTACAATCTTTCCACCCCCTCTTCTAGGATGGTTCCTGAGCTTTGGGGAGACAGTGTGACACAGATGTCCCATTTGCATCTGAGCACACCATAGATACTTACTCTTTGTGCCTTGACCAGTTTCGAGTTTCCGCATCAACCACTGTCCACTGCACAGAGAAACATCTCTGATGAAGTCTGCGACATGTACTAATACAGGGGTAGAGAGATGCGGCTTCAGAGGCTGACACAGTGTTCAGTTTACATGATAACAACAGTTGGTTCACATCTGGGACCTACAAGCCCTCTTCTCAGTTGTAAGGTGTCCCCCTCTGTCACTAGACGGTGTTTGTAAGCCGGGCTTCACCTACTATCTTATAGTCTTGGTTCCTCTTCTGCCTCTGGGCAGTTGTTTTGAGTTTGCTTTCAGAGTCTTCCTTGGTTACCACTCTCCGCATACAGAACCAAAGCAACCTACAAACCCCACTTTGCTGAGCTACACAAGAAACCTAAGCTGGTTAAGCATATTCTGACTTGGAAGCTTTTCCGGAAGGCACTGCGGGGCCATTCATTTGTGGCTGTTTGCTTCTGCTTCCTGGAGTCCTCCTGTGGCTGGCATCAGCCACATCCCCATAGCTCTGCTCCTGCGTGTGACACACACACATCCTTGCCTGAACCCCCTGGCTTAAGTATGGAAGGGTTCTGGCCTGCTTCAGCCGTCTGCCATCCACTCAGCTTTGCTCTGTTGCAGTGTTCTGTCTTTCTTCCTCATCTCCATTGCATGTCATTTAGGGCAAACTGCAAACTCAGGTGCCCTGCAGCCTCGGGCAGAAAGTCTTGCGTCCTAAGCTGGGCCAACCTGCTCTTCTTTTAACATCGAATCAGTTGTTCCGTATTCATCCAGACAGCTGCATCCCCAAGAAAATGCCTACCTACTCTGGCTCCCTTCTGTCTGTCTGTCCGTCAGCCTTTCCACCCGTTTCTTTAGCACTGCCATTTCCCATTCATGTACCTTCTATGTAAGTCAACTAGAACGCTCCTAAGGCGCCCTGAGTGTAGCGCTGGATGGCGCTGGCACAGGCCTTTCATCCCAGCGCTCGGGAGACAGAGGCCAGACTGGTCTACAAAGCAGGTTCCAGGGCTACACAGAGAAACCTGGGGAGGAAAAAAAAGAAAAGAAACATGACCCTGATAATAGCCAAAATCAATTACCTTTTTTATAACTGCTTTGAAACAGAACTTTTTTTTTCACTTGCAAAAGATTTAACACATTAAATACTTTATAGTCTTGATATATGAACATCTTAAAATTCCCAGAGTAATCAAATATACTAGAGTTTTTAAAGTAAAAATGAGAAGGGGGAAGGGATTCTTGAACTACCATTAATAGGCTTTCCAGGGGGGAACAAACAGAAGGAGACTAAAGTAAATACCATGTGCAAATAGACTTAATTCTGCCCACAGATAGAGCAGGTTGTGTGTCTTTACATAGGAGGGAAAGTATTTTACAAAGTAATATATACTCAGTCAAAATGGAAGCTGTTGTGAATTAGACTTCGTGTTGCTCTAATATTTGTCCAAGGTGGGCTGAGATGGGCAGCATTGGCATTATCCATATGGAGCGGGACAGAGTCAACACTCCTACTGTCTTAAGAGTCTTCCTTTCTGACTTGTGATTAACCAAAACAGCTTAATTGTACCTTCTTCTTGGCTAGAAAAGATTCACTGTGTATACGCTAAATATTTTATTGTCCTGGTTTTCTCTACATACAAGTCGTTCTCTAAATAGAACCTATCGATTGGGTTCACAGAAAACTGAGTTCAAAGGAATTTGCAACTTTTACCAAATGACCATCCAGAGTTTGTGATAAAAGCTGCACCAGCTAGCCATAGTTTCATCTGGTCTTGAGCAGTGATGCATGCTCAAATGAGGAACTGTAACAGCACTCTAATACCTTTGCCTGACAGCCATCTTTGAGGAGACATTTTAAGGAAAAGAGATATTGAAGAGATAAGCACCTACGTATAAGATGTGGCTAGATATGAGCGGTCGGGTAGGAGTTGCCAGATAGAGCAGGTTGTGTGTCTTTTACACAAGAGAAACGGTGTTCTAGGAGGGAAAGTATTTTACAAAGTACTATAGACTCAGCCAAAATGGAAGCTGTTGTGAATTAGACTTCATGTTGCTCTAATATTGTGATTGATTATCTTGACTATAAAAGACCTGAGTCTTGCAGACTTAAGGCATTCTAAAGTGCTCTGTAGGTTTCCATGGTAACTCCCCCAAAATGTATTTTCCTATACTATTTAGGGGCATTTCCACTGTACCAATTGACAAGTAGCTTGATAGAGAAGGCGGCTCGGTCAGACCGTGGTTCCCAATGTAGCTTTGGTCATATCTCTGAGGAAAATATAGTTATCCATTAGAGTAATTTGCATTTTTCAAATGATTTTGACATTCTTGACAGAATTCATGAAGTAGGTCAGCACTATAATTGTCCTCCTTGTTTAGCCAAGAAAACGAAGGGCTCCTGGGTCCAGAAAATGCTTTTAGCACATAGATGATGACAATTAAATTATCACAAATAAATTGTCCCTCAGTTTATTTTTAAAAATAAAATCTCATTCATTCACAATCTCCTAATTGAAAGGGATTATTCTTTTATCATTTATTGTTCATTTATATCTCTTCAAATAAAATTTAAGCAAATCCACTAGGGGCACAGTGTCTCATGCTTGAAACTGCAGCACCTGAGAGGCCGAGGCATGAGAACTGTCCTGAGATTGAGGCCAACTTTGACTACTGGCTACCTAGTGAGCCCTTGTCTCAAATCTCTTCTGCAGTTAATCACAGCCACTAACAAATATCATAAATAATGAGATTTTTAAGTATTAAACACTGGATATATGTTAAGCAGTATTCTAAATGTTTTTTCCCCGTGACTTTTTCTCTTATAGCTATCCTGTGATATTGCTGTTACATTATGTTATATTATGTATTGTTGTTATGTTATGTATTGTTATATTATTCTATATTATGTTATATTATATTATTTTATGGTCATTTACAAGAGAGGAGTCTAAGTAAAGAGATTTTTTTGTTTTGTTTTTCACAACAGGGTTCTCTGTGTAACAGTCCTAGCTGTCCTGTAATTCACTCTGTAGACCAGGCTGGCCGTGAACTTGGAGATCCACTTTCCTCCACTTCCCAAACTGCTGGGATTAAAGGTGTGTATTGATTGTTTAACATGTTCACGTTCTTAAACAGCAGAAACAAAATTTGAAACCAGGCTTATTGGATGCCTAAACCTTCACACTGGATCATTGTGACACCTTCTCTGTTGATACGTTTGCATCCGGCAGACATTTGTTTTGAGCAGTGGTGTGATAAGGGCCACACACCTTGCATACTGTGATGTAGTAGATTAAAACAATGAAATTCTGGGGTTAAGAAGCTCTGGGTTCAAACACAGACAGCAGCAATTCACAGCTAATATCCTCTTCGATGATTCAAAAGATGTCATGAGAACAAATGAAAAGTCAATTTCAAGGTTTGGGATGGAGGTGCAGACAGACAACCCATCTCCCTAACCCTCAACAGGAATGGTTCCCACCCAACCTATTCTTTTTCACTGACACTTCAAGGAGTCAGCCTCTGTAAAAGGCTTCCTCCAACAAACACCTACTGGATCCTACTGCCAAATCTGTCCTAGGTGCTGCTGCTTTAACAGTCAACAGCACAGGTCAAACTCTCCTTCTTCAAGTGTTATTTCCCTGCTGTGACCTCTCAGGATGCCCCCTGACTTACAGGGCAAGGCTCAAACCTTGCAGCAAGGAATAGTTCATTATTTTGAGTGTGTCCCAGCTATGGAGGGAAGATTACCATATGGTATAAAAGAGGCACTAGAAATCCAAGGCTTGGGTAGGTGGGAGATGAGATGGCATTAATGGTAGAGAAAAGATGCAAGCTTCTCAGGATCACAGACTGGAGTCCTGGGAAACCTGAATCCTGGCTTTGCTCTGAAGCGCTGTAAGTTCTCTGGCTCCCTGCTCTCCAGGAGGAGGGGACCAAATCAACCCCATCATAAAATCCCCATGTTCCAGTCCAGGCCGTGTAGAAAGAGTTCAAAGTGTGCTCCAATGAAAGGGCCTTAGCTGTCTCAATCACCTGGGTCGTTCATGCTTTTCTTCTGAAATCACGAGATCCCCAGACATGAAGGTTGTACCTGAGGACTCTTCCAAACAAAGATCTCAACCTGCACCCCAAATAAGCGTGCATCTACTTTCTGTGACACACCAGGTCATTTGTCTGCATGTTAGTGTTTGAAATATGCTAGCCTAGATCAGTTAGTGGTTTTGAAGAAAATACGAGCGACTCTATTGTACCACACTTCAAAACTGTCCATCTCGTTAAACACTGAGGAACAAGAGGCAGGGCAGAGCCTCGGTGCACTATAATAGGATTGACCCCAAGACCCTGCAAACCTCCTCAGATACATTGGCACCCAGAAGGGAAGGGCTTTATAGGTCCTGACAAAGTTAGGAAGCTGTAGCCAGAACAAAGTGCATTTGCCAGCCTGGAAACATTGGAGAAAGTTTGTTCTTTTGTACAATCATTTAGCAATAAGGTGAAGCTTGCCAGCCAGATTTATTGGGATACTGGATTTTATGTTTCTTGTATCGGATAACATTTTTTATATTGTTTATGCCTAAATAAATCTGTCTTCTATTTTACACCACCCTGTTGCATTGCTGCTTACAGACAAAGGCCCAGGCAGCATAATTTCCTCTGCCCTTGGGGCACACTGCCGTACATTAAAACCCAGGCCCACAGAGGAGACAGCAGGGAATTTCAATGTGCTCCAAAAAGTGGCACAGAAACAGTGAAGGGATAAAGCCCACCAACAAGATGGGGGTTTTGATCTTGCTCTATTTAGTTTCTGCCTGGCAGACACTGATATCCAAACCCAAAGACCATCTTTTCAAAGTAAAAATCTATGCCCTAAAGCCCTCAGAGAGCAGCCAGTTCTCACCACAGCTATTTTGCAACACCCACGGCTCAATGCCCATCAGTGCCTATGTGATTTTGACTCTTTTTATGATGGATGTAGAGAAATGGAATCAGTAAATAGTGAAGTGGGGGGAACTACAATCAGATTATAGTTTAAAAATAACTGAAATTTTTGTGAAGGAAATAATGACTATTGTAAAGCAAATTAATGTAGACCTTTCTTTATGCTTATAAAAGAAAAAGGAATTGCTCTCACTTTGAACAGACAGGATAAAATATGTCCATTTGTATTACAGTCTTTACCCGTTAGTCTGCTTTATGATTTGATTTCAGGTTTTCATTGTTCCAGGGCAATTTTACAGATTGAATCTTAAAAGGATTATAAACCACAAAAGCCATTTTAAATTCTACACGGAGCTAATACACCTCCTGTAATTCTATGCATTTGTCTTTTGAATTTTATAAGAAAATTTGTTGACACTTTGCCTTTCGTTTGTTTCTTACAGTACATTTTGTATAAAAATTTGTCAAACGTCGATGCCTGTCTTTATTTGATGTGTTTTAAAATATGCCAGCCAATCTGCATGATTTCAAATGTCAAAGGCACTAGTATTTGCGTTTATTTCTCTGTATTAAAATACCAGCACAAATTGAAATCATTTGTCGATGCGCCAGCCATGAATAGACACTCTTCCTCCTCCCCACCCCCAATGCTTTCTGAGGACTGAAGGATGGCTGTCTTTGATGGCATCCTGGAACTCAGCTGGTCAGTGCTTCTTGGGCAAGACTGCAAGATGAATAGCGCTTAAATCCGACTGGGGTAATAGAAGAAATGAATTCCTCTACCTAGACAAGAGCAGGTGGAAGAGCTCTTCTGCAGAACTGGACTATTAAGGACAGTTGAGAAACGGGACACGAATTTTCAAGCCTCTCCAAAGAAAGATGAGTAACTAATGTTCAATTATGGAAAACTTGGTCTAAGGCTTTCTGAGTAAATAGAAACCTGCAGCCTAACGGAAGCATATAGTCCTGTTAGAAGCAGCTGGATCTTAGCCAATCAGAGCGACCAAACCTCAGCCAATCGCAGGCTGCTAGCTGATCAGGCCTTATAAGGCAAGCACTTACCTGAAACCAATCAAACTGATTTTGGACGCCATGTTCTTTCCCTGTCTGTGATTAACCTGTTGGGTAGAGAGCTCTTTGAGTCTCTCCTGTGACTGAATGTGGTCTGATTCATGAATGTTCTTTGCTCAGATTACACAAAATCTAGCTTGTCTAGGTCTTTTTCAAAGCACCTTTGTCTCCCCTCATTGTTCTCTTCACAATTCAAGCACAGAAGGTAGGTTCTCATTGTGTGACCTCCCAGTGTAAGAGTCCCTGACCAGGTGTACCTGGATGCGTCCATCAGGACCAGGAGTTGGCTGGGGAACGCACAAGGAGTATAGATACCTTGCAGGGGTTGATTCATTGGAAACAGACAAAGGGTGGAGAAGTCACATAGGACCCAATTCAGCACAAGGTGCATATATTCTCTCTACAACATGGTGTGTACAATGCGAGTACCACTTAGTTTATCTTCCAACCTTCCCAACCCCTGCTTCCACTATTCCTGGCTTTGTTCCTAAGCTCAAGGAAGTCGTCCCAGAGACCATAATGTAACCCTGCCTCTGGCCCACATAACACATGAGCGCACAGTGAACTTTGTACCCTTTGGCAAAGCCTGTTTGGAAACATAGTGAAGCATTTATATACCAAGGGATGCCTGAATTCAAAGCAGCTGCCAGCTAGATCCTTGCCGCTTCCCAAGGTCAGAGTAGCCACTGACAGCAAGGAAGCCCAAGGAATCTGGGTCTCACAGACCTCATCCTGTCATCTCTCACCTGGTTTCTAGTTTGTTGATGGCAGAGACCCCAGTAAATTAGACAATGGGTTTTTTTTTTTTTGAATTTGCAATCTCAAAGCCAATCTCTTTCATGAGGAATAGGTGTCCTAGGCATGGCTAGTTGATGATAGAGTTCGTTTACATTGTGCTGTGTTTAAACAGAAGACTACATCCTTTTAGTGTGGTGTTCAGTTACTTGTCATTTTATTGGCTCTTATTAAACCTTTGGTTAAAACAGTGATCAGTTATAGGCACAATATAGCCACTTAATTTCTGATGATTGGACCATCTCTTTGTGGTACTATAATGAGCACCTAAGCGTCAGGGTTCTGTGAAATAATATGTAAATGCAGTAGGATTTTCCAGCAGAGTCAAAGACATTTTTGTTTTATCTTCTTGCCTCTCTTTTTTAAAGTTATCTGACATCACTTTTAGCTGGGCTGACAGCAACAACAAAGGTATGTATATGCCTGTCTGTGCTGAGCTGGAAGGCAACAGTAAACTTCCAAATGGCCACTTGGGTCACAAGTCACAGGCTAACAGTAGTCTTCAATCCTTTCGTGGAGTACATGGTTCCAAGTCTCCCAGGCTCTTGCTCGGCCACTTTTTCATGCTAGCACTACTAATGCTGATTTGACAGCTGGAAAAGCGATACGTGGCCCATGGTGAGTGTTTTGATTTGACAAAGAGCATTTATCAAGCAGGCAGAAATCAGTACCTATTTTGTAGTTTGAATTTGGGCTTGCTGAAACACATTGTTTTGTCACATACCAACTTAGTGACAGGTAGACTTCTATTGCTGGAGAAGGGGAGCTCAAAATTAGGGGCACTGGTAAGAGTTCCTTTTGCTACATCTCACTAAAGACCAATTCTTCCCAAAATGGGAGAATGTAGTCATTATCCGCAATCCTTAGTCACTATCCATTATTTGCACCTCATCCCCCACACACTGACAACTCAAATGGCTCAGGGCAGAACTGAGAGTACTCAGTAGTGTTTGCACAGGGCGTGGCTCAGATTCATGAAGATGAAGAGCATCTAGGAACACGCAGTGGCCTCTCGGTTGACTGTGCCTCATTTCTCCTCTTCTCCACTGCCCACCTGCCATTGTAGAAGTAGACGTGGACAACAGCATCATAAATACCAGGGGGTGAGCATCCATGTCAATGGGGAGATACAGGAATGAATCTTCCTGTATCTTCTACAGCTTCCCATAGAAACTTACACTGCTGGGATATGCTTCACATTCCAAAGACCTGCGCTTACTTCATATACTGTCTATTTGTATACACCACATAGTCTAATCCTCTGGCAGGCTGTGCCACCTAGATTCCTGAAAGTGTACTCTGTGTTTGCATCACAATGAAATTACCCCAGGACATCTGCCAGGAGGGATCACCATGGTTAAGTGACTCATTGTTGAATTGGTTTTGGTTTTATTTACTATGTTTATTGTTATATATGATTCAGAAACTCATAATCCACTAGATATTCTTGTCCATACCATAAAGATATCAGCTACTTCACATTCCGCCAAATAGATGGGTTTCCTACATCTACTTCTTATTTCTATGATGAAAAATCAATAACACCTTAAAAGCTTTGGTGTTGCAAACAATTAGCCTAGTTGACATGTGTAACAAATGTAAGAGAGGAACCTACCAGAAGACCGTCAGCTGAGGAAGGAGCCAAGAGTCCAGGGAAGCAAAACACACTTCGGATTACACAGCAGACTTTATAGAAAGTAAGGCCTAGGCGTTTATACAAAGTAGCGCCTAGGCGTTTATACAAAAGCTAAACACTGAAAACCTCAGCATGGGCATTGGCCAGACTACAGTTGAGGATGAGAGGCTAGTTAACTTCCCAATGAATGGATGCATCGGCCCATTTAAAGGAAAGCTGTGAGAGCTCTCACACTATGGAAAAACAAACACCAGGCTTACTCTTCCTACATAAAATAAGCAAAAGCAGAGAAGGTGCAACATATGTATATATATGTATATATATGGCAAAGGTAAGGTGTGGGAGCCCACATGTAACTCAGTTTCCATCTGGAGTCATTTCTGACTTAAAGAAGTCATTTGGGTTCAAGGCTGTCTGCTTTTTCCTATAACCTTGAGAGACTTCTGATTTAGCCCATTAGAAAAGAACACTCTATCTAGTAGACAGTATACTGCTGACGACAAACCTCAGGGACATCAAGATAGAAAGTAAGGCTGCTTCCGAGCAGCAAGCACATGTTGGAGAGGAGGCTGCTCCCTCAAGGACAGGAATGGTCTTGTGGTTAGATACCGACTGACTGTCCGTGCTGTGCTTTGTTCTGCTTTTGTACATAAGCAAGTTCTGAAATAAACTCTGGGCTGTTTGGCTGCTTCAGCATGACCAGACAGACCTCCCGAGTCTATCCCGTCTTCTGTTTCTTTTATCTGACTTTTCTTTTGCCATGAGGCTCCGCTATCCAGGAACCCTAGCTGACTTTGTTGGAGTGTGCTCCTACAGTAAGGCAAGAGAAATCCTATAGAGGGGGAGCAGAAGTGAGCCCTACAATCGCTCTAGTTTACTACCTTCAGGGTATTTGCAAGCTGTAGCTGAGGAAACCCAGTTAGATCCTAACTAATCCAGTTAGATTCCTGGGGTTGAAGATGTAAAATTGGGTGCCCAGGACACCAAGGTGGTTAGGGAGCACTGGGAGCCCAGGGAGGGCAAAGCCTCTGAAGTGACACCTGTAAACAGAGGCAGAGTGCCCCTCTCCACCGCCAGGTCCCAAATACAAGCACAAAAGCTTATATTAAGTATAGAATGTTTGTCCTATAACTCAGGCTTCTTGCTAATTAGTTCTTACAACTTAAATTAACCCATTTCTATTCATCTACATTTTGCCACGTGGCTTCATGGCCTTACCTGTTCTGTAGCACATCTTGGTCCTCTTGCCACTGGCTCGCCTCTCTCTGACTCCACCCCCTTTTCTTCTGTATTTTCAGCTTGACTTTCCTACCTGTCTTTACTATGCTTTGCTATAAGCCAAATCAGTCTTATTATCAACCAATGAGAGCAACACACATTCACAGCATACAAGATTATTCCATAGCAGAACCGCCAGAGATTAGCAATCGAGGCACAGCCTCCTGGAGTGGCTCCTCCAGAGCTCTGAGCAGGGCACATGTAGGGGTAACTTATCTCCCTTGGGGGGATCTGAGAGGATTAGGAGCAAATGAGCCTGGTTCACCTGAAGCTGGAGAGGGTTTGTTCCCACAAGCCAGAACAGGAGGCCTCGAGACTCGTGGGAACACGAAGAAGTAGACACAAATATCTTGCCCCAGTAGAGAGGACTGACTAGACATTGCTCTAGGTTCATGTAACCAATTTGAAAAGGAAGACTTGCGCTGAAAAGATACAGCATTTCTAAGTACCTACATCCCAGAGTAAAGCTAGAATGGCAGCAACAGGCACGGAGAAACAACACCTAAAAGGGTAGGATTCTCAAAGCCTGCCATGTGTGGAAACTTACCAGGCGTGCAAAGACACAGAAAAATACAATGCAGCATAAAGTGGGAAATCGGTACTTAAACTGACACAGAAGCAAAACAGATGTCAGAATGAAAAGAGTTGTAGGTGCTTCATGCATTCAAAATCTTAAAAAAAGCTCAAATCAAGTTTGTATAGGCTATAATCACAGATATGTAAGATGAACGCCTGCCAGCTAATGGGAACGTCCATCTGGTTGTGAGAGCTCTGCCCTCACTTAGTATAGAAAAACAAGGACCACGCGTATTCTCTTGACATGAAATAAGCAAGAATGGTTACAAATATATATAATATATATAGTATGTTTAATTATTTTGTTTATATATCACATATATGTTGTTTGCATTATATATACACACACGTGTATCTGTATATGTTTATACATTTACATAGAACTATACTTTATTCATATATTTATAATATACTCATATTCATATATCATACAGCCAAATTTTATGTATATTTATTAAATATATTTATTAATGTCTATTTATGTATTTATATTTTATTTATGTATGTTTATTAAGTACATTTATAAACATGTGTAATAAATATACTCATATGTATAAATATATGACACATATTTATAGATTGTTTATTTTGTTATATATAATATTGTTATATATGTATATATAGATATATAAACAATGTGTAAAACAATTAATGTAGGGCAACAAAAGATATCATAGAGAGAAGAGAAACACTGAGGTAAGCTCTAAACATTTATCCACTACCAAGGAACATGACCACATTAGATATTATAGAAGAAAAGATCAGGGAAACCCAAAGATAGCCATAAAACTCTGTGAAATGAAAACTAAGAAAGATTTATTCTTGATTTTAAATTGAACAAAGCATTAAGGAGTAATGGGACAATTACAAATATATGTATTTACAATATATATACATACATACACACACATGAATGAACACACAGGTACACACACATGCATATACACAGATGCATGTACACACACATACTTCAATAGTTACTTTTCTATTGCTGTGGTATTTAGATGATATTCCAGAGGGATAAGGGTCCATCACCATTGTGGTAGGCAAGCACAGCAGCTGGAGCAACAAGCTGAGTATTCACATCTTAAGGGCACATAGGAATCAGAGAGCAAATTGGTAATGGCAGGTGACTTTTGAAAGTTCAAAGCCTAGCCCCAGTGACATAATTCCTGTAGCAATGCCACACCTCTTAATCCTATATAAAAGGTGCCACCAACTGAGGACCAAGTACTTAGATGCCTAAGAAAATGATACTCTGACCAGGGAAGCAGGTAGGCTAACTATAGATCTTCATCTAAATGCCCCTTTTCCTCTAAATCCAACCCCCCCAGTCCAGTCCCAGTTTTCTAGCAGACTACCCTTCGTGGCCTCTCCTCACTCTCTGCCCCATTCCCAGGGGACTAAGCAGATCCTCTTATAACACCCTGCTTTCCTCCCTCCTGTGATTCCCTCCGCCCTCACCTCCTAGGCCATTCCCATTCCCTAAGTGTCAGTTCACAAAACCTAGGAAAACATTTTACCTGGAAGCCCCAGTAGTCACAGCTATCAAGATCCCATCAGAATTTCCTACCAGGCAACACCCAGCCTCCACACTCTCCTAAGAATTAGAAAGGGCAACAGAAACCAAGAACAGAATACCCAACAGAAAAGACCAGACATCAGCCCCCAAATTACAATCATCCCAAACACTGATGCCGTACACAAAATTAGTTCTCAAAGGTAAGTAGTCCTCCTATACACAAATGACAAATAGACTGAAAAAGAAATCAGGGAAACAACAACTTTCACAATAGCCTAAATAATATAAAATATCTTGAGGTAACTCTAACTAAGCAACTGAAAGGCTTGTATGATTGAAAACCTTAAGACATTGAAGAAAGAAATTGAAGAAGATATTAGAAGATGGAAAGATCGCACATGCTCATGAATCGGTAAGACTGACAAAGAAAAGAATGGCCACCCTACCCAAAGCAATCTACAGATTCAACTAAATCCTCATCATAATTCCAATACAGTTCTTGGGAGGACAACTTTCAGCCTCATATGGAAACACAAAAAAGCCAGGATATCTAAAACAATCCTGAGCGACGAAAGAGCTGAGGGAAATGTCATCAATTTCAAGCTCCACCACAGAACTATAGTAATAAAAACAGCCTGGCATTGACTCAAAACAGACACATTGATCCGTGGAATCAAATTGAAGATCCAGATATAAATTTACACCCTCTAAACAACTGATTATTCTTATAAAGAAGTCAGAAGTACAAACAGAAAAAAAGACAATAAACGGTGCTGATCACACTGGATGTCTGCATGTAGAAGAATCCAAATAACTCATCCATATCACCCTGAACAGAACTCAACTCAAAATGGATCAAAGACCTCAACATAAAAACCAGATACACTTAACCTGGTAGAATAGAAAGTGGGGAATGGCCTTGAACTCTTTAGCAGAAGAAAAGACTTCATGAACAGAACATTGCTAGCACAGGCACTAAGATCAACAATTAACAAATGGGACTTCACGAAACTGAAAAGCTTCTGTAAGGCATAGGATCCCATCATTTGGACAAAGTGGCAGCCTACAGAATAGGAAAATATTTTTACCAAATATACATCCTATAGAGAGTTAATAACCAAAATATACAAAGAACTTAAAAAACTAGAAACTCAGTATGATACCAAAAGAGAAATGTAAAGACCAACCCATCCACAAAACTTTTGATTTACAATGGTGTCCTGCCTGCAATTATGCTAGGGCAACGGTTGTCACAAAGTTTGTGGGAGTAGCTAACTAATATCTGACTTGACTGAAAGTTCATTTGGGGAGATGGAACCCATACCTAATGTTGCTTGGGTGATTAAGAACCTGAGACCAGATAACTGAGGGACTTAGGGTAAAGGCAAATACTACAGTTCTTAAAAACCAATGTAACAATAAAATAGCTAATAATGATATTCTGCTCTATTCATAGATTAGTACCTTGCTCAGCCATCATCAGAGAAGCTGCAGATGGGAGCAAATACAGAGATTCACAGCCAGACATTATGTGATAGTGAGAGGCCTTGGAATGCTCAGCCCTAAGTGTGATGCCTCCATCAAATCCCTGTCTTCGGGAATCAGGGAACCCCAGGGAAGAGAAGGCAGAAAGACTGTAGAGCCAGAAGGGATGATGGAGGACACCAAGAAAACAAGGACCCCTAAATCAACCTGAAGAAAGCACATGTGAACTCACAGAGACTGAGGAAGCACGCAGAGAGTTTGCACAGGTGTGCATCCGGTCCTCTGTGTATATATCACGGCCTCCAGTTTGGTGTTTTGATGGGATGCCTGAGTGTGTGAACAAGTGGGTTTCTGTCTCTTGGGCTCTTTTTTTTCTCGTTGCTTGTTTCATCAATTCCAGTATGTTCTGTTGTTTTTGCTGTGGGAACTCCTTCAGCCAATAGCCTTTAAGATGCCAGCCAACTTTGGGCGTGGTCTCATGTATTATAAATGCAAACGAAAAGCATGCATGGGCCTCTTGGCTGCTTGATTCGGTTCCAGCTCCCAATGCACGTATAGGACTGCGGACCACTACTCTTTCTGTGAGTTTATCCCCAGATAAATAAACCTTTGTTATACTCCATTCCCGGCTATTGTGGGACTTTTTGCATGCCAACAGTTTTTTTCTTATTTTATGCTTTGTTTTATTTTATTTTATTATTATTCCTTAGAAGCCTGTTTGCTCTCTAATGAGAGTCAGAAAGAGAGTGGATCCAGGATGGGAAGGGAGGTGGCGGGGGGGGGACTGAGAGGGGTAGAGGGAGGGGAAACTATAATCAGGATATATTATGTGAGAAAAAATTTATATTCAATAAAAAGAAGATGAGAATATGGGAATATCTCATTCAAACTACCAAACATATATTACATAATATATAATAGCTATCAGATCCCAGAGAAACCAGGACAAGGCTCACCTGGTACCTGTGGCTCCTCCCAGTACCTCTCACCCAGTCCTAAACCTTAAACATCTCCAGCCCAAGGGTTTCCATCCCCTCTCCCAGTTTCTCATTTCTCTGGAAACCTGCCATTTCAGCCATACATTCTCTTGGTTCTCTCTCCTTCTCCCCCTCTCTCTCTCCCCTTCCCTCTCCCCCTCCCTCTCTCTGCTCCTCTCCGCTGACTCTTGGCTCTCTTCCTCTCTGCCTCCTTCTCTCCTCTCATGACCTGGTTCAGTCTGGACCCTTCCAGAAGCCTCTGTCTGCTTTCTCCCTCATATCTACAATAAATCTTCTCATCAACTATACCTTGCAGCAGTCATGTCTTCATTTTTATTCGGTATTTATGTAGCTACGTGAAATACATGCAGCTATGACAAAATGCAATATTTGTCTTCACGAGTTTGGCTTATTCACTTAATTTTTAAAGATTTATTTATTTATTATGTATACAACATTCCTTCCATGTATGCTTGCATGTCAGAAGAGGACACCAGATCTCATTATAGATGGCTATGAGCCACCATGCAGTTGCTGGGAATTGAACTCAGGACCTCTGGAAGAGCAGTCAGTGCTCTTAACCTCTGAGCCATCTCTCCAGGCCCTGGAGACAATATCCAGTTGCATCCATTTTCCAGAAAATCACATAATTTCATTTTTCTTTGAGGCTGAGTAAAAGTCCCATGTGCGTTTGTGTGTGCGTGTGTGTGATCACATTTCCTTTGTCCATTCGCACATGGGCAAATGCCTAAGGTGAGTCCGTAACTATTGTGAATAGTGACACTATAAACAAGGACGTGCAAGAGCTGTGGTATGTTGCCTCAGAATCCTCAGGTATATACCCAGGAGTGACATAGCTGGGTCAAATGATAGTTATATTTTAGTCTTTGAGGACCTTCCATACTGGCTTCCATAGTGGCTAGGCCAGTTTACACTCCCACCAGCATCTTTGTCTTGGATCTTTAGACTTCTTAGCCTTAACTGTGAGAAGCAAATGTTGAGGCATGGTAGCATAGCCTGCAATCCCCACACTCACTCAGTCTGGAGGTAGAGGCAAGAAGAACATGAGTTTTAGGCTAACCTGGGAGATGTAGTGAGTCTGACCTGTAACAAGCCCCTCTCTCAAAACAACCACCTACCAAACAACAAAGACTGGAGAAATAGTTTAGTGGTGGAACACTTACCATACATGCCTAAGGTTTGTGACTGATCACAAACACACACACACACACACACACACACACACACACACACACATGTCTATCATTTAAACCACTGAGCCTATGCTATTTTTTTGTAACTGCTTAGGTAGAAGAATATGGGAAGCATTCTGTAGTAATATTCCCACACTATATGAAGCAGGCTAATTCCAAATGAATGTAAACTGTCATTCTGGCCATCTGAATATTTCTGTGTATCAAATTAATACGTTGAGTCCTCATTATTAATTAAGTCAATGTTCTTAGAAGGTGCGGCTTTGAGAGTGATTAAAAGATCATGAAGAGTTGGCCCTGTGAAGATGATTCATGTTTTTATATAAGAAATTCCTTGTTTCATCATATGAAAAGTGTGGGAACACTGGGCCTACGCCTTTAGGCAAGATCCCAGCCCTATAGCTCGTGCTCTCTCTCTCTCTCTCTCTCTCTCTCTCTCTCTCTCTCTCTCTCTCTCTATCTCTTCCCCCCTCTCTTCCCCGTCTCTCTCTCTGCCCCCTCTCTTTCTGCCCCCTTCTCTTTCTCCCCCTGTCTCTTTCTCTGTCCCCTCTCTTTCTCCCCCCGAACTCTCTTTCTTTGCCCCCCTCTCTTTCTCCCCACCTCTGTGGCAGAGTTAAGAAGCATTTGTGGTGTGGCCTCACAGTGGCCTCTTATTTATGGCCATTCTCCCTTTCACATATGCTCTGCTAAGCTAAATCATGTGGCATGTGTTACGTCTAAAGCAGTCCCCCAAAATGGCAACACTGGTGACACTCTCCTAAGCAGAAGGACTTGGCTGGGTAAACGAAAGGATTGTTAGTGGATAAACAGAGGCCTAAAGGCCAGTTTCTGTTTACAAGAAATCTCTCTTGAACCTCCAAAAACTTCCCTTAATCCCTTCCCAAAGGTCAACTACCGTGGGTAAGGGCATCTAGTTCCAGGTAAATTCAGTCTATATCAGCAAAGATTCCACCCTGCTAACAGTCATACAAAATTCCCTTGTTTTTCTCACCATTTTTCTCTTCTCCAACCCTTCCCCTTCCCCACTGCCAGAGACAGTTTTGGCAATTTGATCCCCAATAAATCTTCTTTCTACCCATGGAATGGCCCACTTCAGTGGTTTCACTGTGCCCTCGCCTGGAGTATGAAAGTTCCCACAACCCTAAAAGGTAATATAATAAAAAGTCAGGCTTTTGTTCCGGGCTTTGGTCCAAGGTCTTTTGAAGTCTGAGGAGACTCCTCTGGCCTTCCCTCACTATCTCCCTCATGGCGGCTCTCTCCTCAGTCACTCATCCTCCCTCCTTCCCTCTCCCTCTCCCCACCTTCCCCATTCTCATTCCTTTTTGAAATTTAATTATTTTATTTTATGTGTATGTGTGTTTTGCCTGCATGCATGTATTTGCACAGCCTTCCTGCCTGGTGCCTGCAGAGGTCAGTAGAGGGTAGCAGATACCCTGATTGTGAGTTACCATGGTGATGCTGGGAGCCAACCTGGGGGGGGGTCTTCTACAAAAGCCACAGGTGTTCTTAAATGCTGAGCCCCCCCCCCCTCTCTCTTACAAAGCTCCCCTCCAGATTTTAAGGGGTTCCTTCCCCTTTAAGGCTCTGATGCATTTGGATCTCCAGGTATTGTGCTATTACTGTCTAGTTCTAACCCTCCCACCTTGAAGGGAATCATTGAAGGGAATCCTGCCAGCTTCCTCAGGGACTGACCACTACTGTCATTTGCTCCTTTTGTATTACAAAGATTCAGCAAGAAGGTACTCTTGCAGGTCTTTGGTCACAGCCTGTGCCCCAAGCCTGGTTCTGCCGCCCATCCTCATTAAGTGAATTTAAATGAGTATCATCAGTAGTGAAAAGGATAAAAAGGAGAACCATTCTGTGTAGACTTGTTGAGAAGAGGGATCAAGAGATCCAGGGACCCAACCCCACCCTATTCATCTGAAGGACCTGACATGAAGGTAGGGCTTTTGCTTTCTGTCTGTTTGCTTGGTGTTTTGAGATAGGGTTTCTCTGTGTAGCCCTGGCTGTCCTGAAATTCACTCTACAGACAAGGTTGGCCTCTAACTCTGAGATCTGTTTGCCTCTGGCTCCAGAGTGTGCTGGAATTAAAGGTGTGCACCACCACTTCAGGCTGAAGGTAGGGTTTTCATAGAAGACACGACACTGTATAACTAGCCGCCCAGACAAGGTGTGGTCCCTGACTACCAATCTTAGCTAAAAGACTCCCCTGGGAGGTCAGCTGACAAGTGTCAGGACTTCCTCCAGGAGACAATTCCTCCTCCTGCTGCCCCCAGGCTCTCAGTCATTTCTCCTCCCAGCATTTCCAAGAAGCTTCTAACTTGGGAATGGGGGACCATTCTTTCAATAGTCTAACAGTTAGAGGGGAGGACTAGCATCGCTCACATCTATTGTTCTTGCCAGGTGGACTGTTACTATGGCATCTAAGAGCTAAGCAAGTGGGTCCCTGCCAGCAGCATTGCTGGGTGGGTACACTAGTCAAGTGCTTGCAGGGCTGAAGGGCATTGAGGACGAACCACTTCCACATAAGCCACAGTTTATGAAACCAGTTTATGAAACTCAGATTGCAGGACTTTGTCACTAGGCCCTGGAGGTCCAGCTACGTGCAGCCTCTTTAGAAACAAAGTGAGACTGACCATAGAGGAAGAAACCGTTTTATTTAGCTCCCAGGGTTTGGGAAAACAGAGCAAGGACTGTCCATCTCAAAGAACATTCCTATTTTCCATAAGAGCTAGGCGTCAGGGGGTTCTATGCAATGATGGGCCAAACACTTCCCAGTTCACCAGATTCTTGTCCCGAGACAGTTCTTCAACTTCTTGTCCAACAGATGTGTAGAGCAATAATTATCTTTTTCTTTAAAGTCACCTTCTGGCTCCTACATCCTGTATCCCTGACTGACAGCAGCAGATAAATGCACAGGGAAGTAGGGAAGTGTCATGTTGAATCCCCTGCGACATGTGCATTGGGAGCTCGGAAGACAAGCATGAGAGTTGTTTCTCTCCCATGTCTGCATGGGTTCTGAGGGCCAGCACTGATCAGGTTTGTGCAGCAAGCACCTTTAGCAGCTGGGCCACTACTGATGACCTAGGATATGGAATTTTATGTTTATTTTTGTCTTTTTCTTTAATACTTTTAAATCTTCTCTGTTATTTGATTAGTGGTCTCAGTCATAAATCTGGCCCCAGGTGGAAACATGACATCCTCTACTTTCCAAAGGCTCACAAGATAACTACCTAACAGAGACTTTATACACCATTCTCCTCACCTGGACAGAAAAACACTCCTTGGGGAAGTTGTTTCAGAGGAGACTTTTAAACCCACCCAAAACTATAAATCAGCACAACTGTTTCTCTGGCCATTGTCCCCTGCGAGTGTTTTTCTCCTCCGTGGTCCCTCTGACCACTGTCCATTCTCGTCTTGGAGAGTGCCTCCCTTTATTCTGTAATAAACGTTGCTTATCTTCTACACACAACTGTGTGTCTCATCTGAACTTTTTTCAGTAGAGACCCAAAGACTGGGTGCCTGAGGAGAGGCCATGGGAAACCCCAGGAACACCTTAATGTTATACTTTTCAGCTGTCACAGCTGAGAAGAATATGGTTTTGTTGTTTGTAAGTTGCCTAGCGTAAGGTATTTCACTATATCACCTAAATGGATTAAGACAGTTGTGATAAGTTAAAGTTGTGTCCTATAAAACCTAATACAACAAAGCCAGGGAACAGCTAATTCAATGCAAATAAGGTAATAACATAACAGATATCAGTCTCACCACCCCAGCAATCACATTAGCCACAAGTGATCTGAGTATTCCCATTAAAGGGCAACATGTCCATTAGCCATAAATAAATTCTCTACATCAGAAACTTTAAACAGTAAGAAAGACATGGGTTAAGTTCTGTATTTCTAAAGAGCAAAGTACTCTCATGGATAAAAGAACAGTGAAGGGATCGGCCAATTGAGAGGATGCAATCATCAATCACTGTGTCATTGTGAACATTAATTCACCTAACAACAAGACAGGGACATGACACATGAAAAAAAGCTGGAACTACTGCAATGTAAAATACAAACCTTACCTTTATAGTGAAGATATTAGCCCCTGTTTTAGTTATGGTTTCTATGGCGGTGGAGAGACACCATGACCACAGCCACTCATAAGGAAAACATTTAATTGGGGTGGCTGGGTGACTGGCTTACAGTTTCAGGGGTTCAGTTCATTATCATCATGGCAGGGAGGATGGTGGCATGCAGGCCGATGTCTTACTGGCTACATCTTGACTCACAGGGAACAGGAAGTCAACTGTAACACTGGTTGGTATCTTAGGAAATCTCAAAACCTGTCCCCACAGTGACACACTTCCTCCAACAAGGCCATACCCACTCCAACAAAGCCACATCTCCTAATAGTGCCACTCTCTGTGAGCTTATGGGGGCCAATTACATTCACACTGACACAGCACCTTTCAGTAATTGCCTTAGAAAAGAGGCTTAGAAACAGTTCAGATTAAAAAGTAGTATAAACTAGCCAAACCTGATGGATATTGCTAGACAAGCAGAACGCACATCCTTCCAAATTCAGGGAGGAAAACATCCGCCAGGTCCCACACCATAACATAGCTATCAGCAGAGTTAGAAAAAATTCAAATTTTACATATGTTCTTGAACAATAATGTAATGAAATCAGAAATCTCTTAAGACTCCACCAAACATTTATAAGTTGAGCATGTTATTTCTAAGTCTATATAGCAAACAAAAAAATCAAAAGAAAATTAGGTAGCATTCCTGGAAAATAAAAATTTCTCAAGAAACAAGGAGTAAAAAGCAATTGCTTAAAAAAGGAATAATGACCCGGGCGGTGGTAGTGCACGCCTTTAATCCCAGCACTCGGGAGGCAGAGGCAGGTGGATCTCTGTGAGTTCGAGACCAACCTGGTCTACAAGAGCTAGTTCCAGACTCCAAAGCTACAGAGAAACCCTGTCTCGAAAAAAAAAATAAAAATAAAATTTAAAAAAAGGAATAATGAAAAATGTCCATCCATGAGTAAAACACTAAATACTTTCTTCCCAAGCCAGAAAAAATGGGGTACTTCTACTCTTCACACCCCAACATCGTTCTGGCGATCATAACCAGTGCAGTAAGATAAAAGACAAAAAGAAAAGGGGAAAGGGAGGAGAGGGGATGGGAGAAAATTATAATATATACGAAGGTTCTCTTTATACAAAGTTCTGAGAAATGCAGACTAGCCCACAGTGCCAGAAGGCAGATCAGTGACTGGCAAGAGTTGACCAGGATTCTTCCTAGGACAATGAGATATCAGAAAGACTGCAAAGAGCCATGAGAAAACCATACGGAGTGATGGACATGGCGGACTCATTAGCTTAATTGTGGTTGTATAGTTGTTGATGGATGTCAAAACTTGTCAAATTGTATGCTTAAAACATATATAGCTTATTGCATGTCAGTCACTCCTCAATCAAGCTGTTAAAACAAAAGAAGAGATACAGAAACAGGAAACGGAGAGAGTATGTTATAAATCCAAAGCTGTGAGTATATGTGGTAAGCTACTTATGGATGAAGGCACCAAAGGGAACTTATGTGTTACTAAGATTGTCCCTATTACTAAGTCATTTTTTTAGGGGAAGCTAGGGGTCCAGGGATGGACCATTATTCTGAAGTCATGGTGCCAATTAGAGGCTTTCCAGAAAAACAACCATAATTGGAATAATGCATTAATTGCCCAGAGCGAAATCAATGGCCCCTTGAAGATGGAGCTCAGCTCTCAAAACTCAGGGAATGTGGAAATTAACCATGGGTCTCAGCAGCATACAGAGGGAGTGATGTGGAGTCCTCCATATCCTGCCCTGGAGAATCTGTCATTACCAAACATGATACTAGTTCCCAGGCTTCACACTCTGTCAGCCAGCTACTGTCAAGGAGCAGCCAAAGGCTATCCTCAGCACTCAGCCTTGCCCAGCACCTGTGCTGTTCCTGCTGCTTCCCCTGTATCAGAGAGCAGGCCCTTCTATGTAGGCGTAGGAAGACACGAAGCTCTCTGTTCTGGCTTCTGGGGAAGCATGTACTCAATATCATAGCTGGTACCGGTCATGCTGACAGTCATTTCCTACCTAGCTATTTCTGGAAGTTAAAAATATAGCAACAAGCAACAAGCTTATCTCTTCATCTCCTGCTTACCCTGACTCTGACTTGTATTTGTGTGGATTTTAGGTATTGGCAACTTAGCTTTTTCCAGGAGCCAGGCACTGTTCTGAGACTCTTAAGTGAAATAATGAATGTTATCCACATACTGACCCTGTGCAGCAGAGGGTGTGATCTGTCTCATTTAAAGATAAGGAACTGAGCCGGGCAGTGGTGGCGCACACCTTTAATCCCAGCACTCGGGAGGCAGAGGCAGGCAGATCTCTGTGAGTTCAAGACCAGCCTGGTCTACAAGAGCTAGTTCCTGGACTGGCTCCAAAGCTTCAGAGAAACCCTGTCTCAAAAAACCAAAAAAAAAAAAAAAAAAAAAAAAAAAAAAAAAAAAAAAAAAAAAAAAAAAAAAAAAAAAAAAGATGAGGATGAGGAACTGAGACATAGAAGAGGTTAAATAACCCCTCCCACCTCTCAGTTAGCAGTTAAAGGCAGAGCCGGTGCCCATCACAAGCATCCCTACTTTAGACCCACGCCCTTTGTTTTATCTCATCATGGCATTCACAAAAGAGAGGGAGGATATGATTGGCCATAAGCCAGTTGCTTTGCACAGTAAAAAAATTCTCTTTTGTTTAGTCCCGGACTCCTTAAAATGTTTTCTTATTGGTGACAAACAGTGTCAAGTGAGAGCAACAGCGTGGTTCATTGTAAAGCCGTCCTGATGACTAGCAGAACAACCCATGCTTCTGTGTCTCTGAAAATGACACAGGGCATTCAAGAGAGATTCTGAGATGAATTAGTAGGGAGTAATAGGGAGTAATGATTTATTGGAAAAGTTATTAATGCTTTGGCAGATGGACAGATCAATAGCTGCATGGCAGGGTCCCACCACGAGTGACAGACAGCATGGAAGGGGCTCTGAATAGAGTAACTCAGTGCCCATTTGGCCGAAGGAGGCTTCTTTTCTTAGATCTTTCTGCGGATCAGAAAGGTTTCATGAGTTTGCAGCCAGACTCCCAGGCAGTAATGGGGAAGGGACTGAGGAGCCGATATGTAGTCTCCAATACCGCCTTTGATATAAACTTACTTTGATAGAAACTAGAAAAGAGATCCTAGCATAGGGAAATCTGTTAACTAGAG
The DNA here is from genome assembly GCA_004026605.1 of Ondatra zibethicus. Classification (NCBI taxonomy): domain Eukaryota; kingdom Metazoa; phylum Chordata; class Mammalia; order Rodentia; family Cricetidae; genus Ondatra; species Ondatra zibethicus. Next base: position 24,266 of record PVIU01004161.1, read on the forward strand.
GCTCACAGAAAATGTCTCGTTAAAAAGGCCTTTTCCATACTTGTGAGAGGGAAAAGACTGCCGTGGATATTGTGGTCTAGATGCTAGCGTGATATCCTTACAGCAGCTGGATACTAGCGTGATATCCTTACAACAGCTGGATGCTACATGACATCCTTACAGCAGCTGGATGGATGCTAGCATGATATCCTTACAGCAGCTGGATGCTACACGACATCCTCACATCAGCTGAATGTTACACGCCATCCTCACAGCAGCTGGATGCTACACGCCATCCTCACAGCAGCTGGATGCTACATGACATCCTCACAGCAGCTGGATGCTACATGACATCCTCACAGCAGCTGGATGCTACATGACATCCTCACAGCAGCTGGATCCTACATGACATCCTCACAGCAGCTGGATCCTACATGACATCTGTACAATTCTACCATCATCTTCCCACAGGACACCTGGGCTCCCTCTCTCTAGTCTCTGCTTGTTGTGGGAGCCCAATCATTTGTTTCCTGACTGTCCTGACTCAAAATAATCACACAGAAACTATATTATTTGTAACACTGTTTGGCCAATAGCTTAGGCGTATTTCTGGCTAACTCTTATATTCTAAACTAACCCATCTCCATTAATCTGTGTATCACCCCATAGCTGTGTCTTACCGGATAAAGTTCCATCTGGCATCTGTCTCTGGCGGGGCCACATGGTTTCTCCCTGACTCTGCCTTCTTTCTCCCAGCATTCAGTTTAGTTTTCCCACCTAGTTCTATTCTGCTAAGCCACTGGCTGAAACAGCTTTATTCTTAAACAATAAAAGCAACACATAGACAGAAGGACTCCCCACACCATCTGCTCACATTTTCCTCCTGTGTCATGGGAACCACAGGTGAGGGCAACACTGGCCAGGGGAGAATCAATTGCAGTCATCGCTGTCAGAGAGAAAGAGGCCAGATTGAGCCTTCTCTGCTGACACCTTTATAGAAAAAGTCAAAGCTATTGGGTTTCAGAACAAAACAAGGAATGTTCCAGAAGGAATGGTCAAATATTTTCCAGTTAATGGTTCCGTGGTGTGTGATCCTGGAGGAAAATAGGCGCTAACATCAGCTACCGTGTCTCTGAAATGCCCTTTTCCATGCTTCAGGGTACAAACCAAACCAGGAGCTGCAATGGAACCAGGCTAAGTGGGTCAAGAACGCAATGTCTAGATAAAGTTATCTCTGCATTTGCACTGTGGGACTGGACAAAACAGCACTGTTTACAGAGGGAATTTGCTTCCTGTCCGAACCGAAATCAGCTGCCCCCTGAAATGTGGCCAGGCAAGAACAAAGGAAGCTAAGCTAATGGTGTCGCTGCTGGTGCCTCCTAACCTGCAAAGGTCCTCTCTCTGGGGTAAACAGGGCAGTCAAAGGGGAGCCTAGTGGAGAACACAAGCCCAGCCACTGCCACTGGACTCTGGGAGCCTTCTGTTCATGTGCCCCCATGGCCACTAGCAGTGCTGGGGACAGATTAAGCAACAGTCTTCTGTGGTACCTTAAAGATGACACCTGCCTCTAGTCCTGAGGCTTGCAGAGGATCTCTTGCCTTCTGAATGTTCTCGTTGCTCCCTGCCTACTCCCTGTGCTCCCCTGCCCCCAATTTGGATTTGTCTCCTTGTTAGCATTAATAAACTTTATATATTGAACACCTCTTCCTGACTTTGCTATTCATTCATTCATTCATTCATTCATTCATTTTTAACATTTTCTTGGCAACCTATTCCAGTGTTCGACCACAGCTGGGCACTGGACACTCACAGCACTCACAGGGATATGGTGGGTTCCTCCCTTTCTTAATTTATATCTCCAACCTCAAACCAGCTCTTGCTGTCTCCTGCTTTAAGATGAATTGCAGAAAAACAGTAAAAATTTCTTTCTATCAGTATTACTAAATGAGAGAAAAGCAACAAAAGTTAATGGGCAAGCTGGAGCAATGGCTCAACCTTTCAGAGCACTGGCTGCTCTTCCTAAGAAGCTGGGCTGGAGACTGCGTGGTAGCTCCCAAGTAGGTAGCTTCATCCAGCTCCAGGCCATCCAATGACCTCTTTTGGCCTCCATGGGCACTGCATGTCTGAAGCAAACAGACACACACAGGCAGAACACCCATGCACACAAGATGATAAAATTTTAAAATTAACAGTGGGGCTTAGGAAATACAAAGGCACACATAAACCATACATTCCGGGGCAGGGGTAGGGGTTGAAAGGGACCTGTCAAAGGTAATGAGATTCCGTCAGCTAGCAGGAGGTAATCAGCTGAACAACGACAGATCTCTTGATGGTGGATACAATGGAGGAGATTCAAGCTTTCGCTGGAGTATTGATCTGAGATCCCACTGCTCAGTGTGTGGTCCTGTGGGCTTGCTGCACCAACACCTTTTTGAAGTTTCTTAGAAACAGACTCTCCAATTCTCATATCAAGAATCACAGGAGACTTTAACACACACACACACACACACACACACACACACACACACACACACACATCCCACTTCTGCTGTGGCTCAAATCTAGGACCTTCTTATTTAGCAGTGTTAGGTCGGGGCTGGAGAATGTGGCTGAATGACTTTTTAAGAGTACCTGCCACTGTGAATTTAGCAATCGCCAACTACCATCGATGGCAAGGTCCATGAGGCTAGCGACCTTGGCATCCCCCATTCCTGACACACATCACACATGACTTTTGCCAGATGAGGTTTCCGCCTCTTCATCTACCCTGCCTCTGTTTCAGCCACCTTTCCATCTAGGGCCCACTGGCAGTCCCCTTAAGCCAATCTTGTTGGAGCAGACTCAAGGACTACAACCCCAAGCCTGTCTGCAGCAGGTTTCATTAAGTCACACATCTGAAAGGGTCCCTCTGCTGCTCCTCAGGGAGCCCTAAGAGGCATCTATGATAGTGTTACCATTAATGTGTACCAAGCACTAATCTTTCCCCTTCATGTTGGTCCTCATAACGGTTCTTATCTCCAGCCCTGATTATTTGTCTTCCTCGTATACCTTAGAATCTCGCTGGAATCAAAAGATTTGATCTGGATTTGAGCACCTACCCTGTACTTGGGTCTTTAAGTATTATTGTATTTATTGTCTACAGTTACACTGAAGTTATTGATGGTCCCATTTTAGAGATGAAAAGAGTTGAGGCTTAGGAAAGAGTAAGTAACACATTCAGTGTTCTACATATGGTAAGAGGCAGACATTCGAGTGCAAACTCTCTGATCTCAATGTTTATGTCTACTTTGTTTTTATATATTCCCTCTTAAGCATTCTGATTGGTGACTGTGTGGTTCAGTGATCTACCAGTTCTTATTAGTCTGACTAATGGATTGGGAAATTTAGATGGAGCTATAACCATGGATGATATATATATATATATATGGTGTTATGTCTACAGGACATAATAACTAAAACACAGGAGTCCCTTACCCTGCTGTCATAAATATTCAATAAAACTACAAAATGTGGTGTGCTCTGTATGACTGAGTTCATTGTGAAAGCTGAGGGGATGAAACATTACACCCAGGATAGATCTGGGGCTTGATGGTTAGCTAAATTACATGCATGGTTGTGGGAAGAAGGAGGGGGAGCCACAGACAACAAGCTGGCAAATGTGCATGGATTGTGTGGCTCTTTAATAGCGCCTCCTTGTGTGTTTCGGAATACTAGACAAGACTGCAATTCTCAGAGGGCGGGAAAGCCCTGAAAGGATGAATATCTGGGGGAAGAGGAGAATGGCAGATGACACAAACACAAAACCTAGCTCCTCCCTGGCTTTTAAATACTGAACAGTCCTTAGTGGACCAATACCAAGAGCTACCCTCATGAGGGTTGGAAGTTTCATACCTAAAGAATCCCAGACCATGGCAAGACTCCTCATGCCTCTATGAATTTTTCCTGGGCTCTACAAAGCCTAGTGGATAGGTTATCTGCTCCTTATTGATTCTCACAGGATGACATTAGAGAACACAAGAGGGACTTGTGTGCTGGCCGTAGGTCTCCGCTCAGTCCTCTTCTATCTCAGACTGTAATTGTTGCTGCACTAACTATGCCCTTCTGGGAGTGAGAATGGTTCAAGGCTGGAGCCTCCCTGTATTAGTTAGGATTTTTATTGCTGTGAAGAGGCACCATGGCCATAGCAATTCTTATAAAGAAAACGTTTAATTGAGGTGGTGGCTTTCAGTTTCAGAGGTTCAGTCCATTATCGTCACGGTGGGGAGCATGACAGCATGCAGGCAGACGTGGTGCTGGCTCCGTCTTGATCAGAAGCTGGCAGGAAGTCAACTGACTGTCACACCAATGAAGCTTGAGGTCTTTACCTCAAAGCCGATCTCCACAGTGACACACTTCCTTCCACAAGGCCACACCTACTCCAAGGACACATCTAATAATGTCACTCACTTTGGGGGCGATTTCCTTTCAAATGACCACATTCCCTCTCTCATCTTTCACATTCCCTGTGCACACAGAGTGTGGTGGTTTGAATGAGAAGTGCCCCCCCACAGACTCATGTATTTGAATGCTTGGTTCCCCACTGGTGGCCCTGTTTGGGGAGGTTCTGGACCATAGATAAGCAGTGGAGCCTTACGGGACTGGGGTCTGGTTTTAAAGGTTTGTAGCTTCTCACCATTTCTAGTTTTTGTTCTCTCTCTCTTCTCCCCCTTCCCTCATCTCTCCTTCTCCCTGTTCACCTCCCTCATGTATGTCCAGCTAGCTTCCTGTTCCTTTTGTCATGCCATGCCTTCCCCACCATTATGCACTCTATTTGCAATGGTAAGCCAATCTGAACCCTGGTTTTGGAAGCTGTTTTCATCCCCATAATAGAGGAGAGACTAAAACAGGTAGTACGTACCAACATGTGTATGCTTGGCAAAGAGAAGTTTTATCATCTTAAGTTTAAAAGTTCTGTGGGTCAGCCACTGCTTCAAATAGCTTCATGTGGGGAATCCTGAGGGAGACTGGAAATGCTAAGACTCCTTGGTTTTAAGTCAACGTAATTTTTAGTTTTTTAATCAAACTTAGTTTTAAATCAAACCTCCATTTTTACTTTAAAGGGGAAAAAGTAGTCACAGAGATACACACCAGAGAAGAACAGAAGTGCAGTCTATGACTTTTAAAAGAAAATTCTTTATCTTTCTTTCTTCTATTTTAGAATAGGTCTCTATAAGCTATACCAGTGTTAATAAGGCTGGTACGACTCATAACTACTATGCTTTGTTATTATGGTTGTGGTTTACAAGGCTCCATTCCCGACGTGTTAAGTAATGTCTGTCAGTTAAGAGATTCAAACTAGTTTCAAACATAAGGTATCTCAAGGGGGAAAAGTCCTATATAGGAAAGAATCGGGGGAAAGTATTTTAAAACTGACAAGAGCCTTTGAACAGAGGAGTGCTTGCCGAGAGCAACACAGGATTTCCTTTGAAGTCAGAACAGATTTCAGGCAGAGCCAATGTCCAGCCTGTTGATGAAACATGAGGTACAGTGCCCACTCTCTACACAGGATGGAGGCGGGGGCTGCTTTTCCCGTCATTCTCTGATCATCTGGAAAAAACTGGCTTTGTCCCTCCCCTTTTTATTTATTTACTTTTCGTTTTTGAGATAACAGTTTGATTATATTTCTTTCTTCCCTTTCTTCCCTCCAAGTCTTCCTCTATGTCCCTCCCCTCTCTCCTTCAAATTCAAGGCCTCTGTTCTATTGTTGCATGCATATAAATATATATATATATATATATAGCTATTCCTAAATATAACTTGTTCAGACCACATAGTGTGAGCTGTGTTTGTGTTTGGCCCTGGACGACCAATGGTATGCTCTTCCCTGGGGAAGGCTACCTCTTCCCTTCCCAGCTTTCCTTAGTTGCCCAGAGCTTTCTATGTAGGATTTCAGGACGCTTCATGGGCTTCTTCCCATCCAATATTTTTTAAGGTTGATTATTTTGGCTTTTGTGGGTTTTTTTTAATTGTTTTTAATTGAACTATACATTTTTTTCTCTGCTCCTCTTTCTTCCCCCCTTCTCCCTTTCTGCCCTCTCCTGTGACTCCCAAACTCTCCTCATCCAATTTGGCATTTTCATTGATGCCATCCTTGCTTAGCTCACATTTGGGCAGCAGTGTTGTAAATGACAACGTGATAATGGTTTAGAGCAGTGGTTCTCAATTGCTGAGTCATGACCCCTTGGAGGGTGAACCAACCCCAAAACCATCGGAAAACACAACTATTGGTATTACAATTTGTAACAGTAGCAAAATTAAAATTATGCAGTAGCAACAAATTAATTTCATGGTTGGGGGTTACCACAACATGAGGTAGTAAAGGAAAACACTGGGTTAGAGGTTACACTACTAAGGGGAGGTGGGATTTCTTTGTTTTTGTTTGTTTGCTTTTGAGACAGGGTCTCTGTGCAGTCTTGACTGTCCTAGGGCTTTCTCTGTACACCAGGCTGGCCTTGAACTCAGATCTGTCTGCTTCTTTCTCCGAAATATGGGGATGAATGCCCTGCTATAAGGCAGGACTTTTAGAAGGTTAACAGAGAGAAGAAACTGATAATACAGAGATCCTAGGGGAGAGCATCCAAGTAGAGGATGTCAAGTGCAAATGCCCTGAGGTCAGAGGGGAGACTGATCACTCAGTATCCTTGGTCGTCCACTCCTGAAAAACAAGTCCACCCTTTCTTCCAAATGCATAGGCTGGAATCTTTTCTATCTTCCTCACTATATCCAGACAGTTCTATTTAGGGCTTCACTCCTGCAAAAAGCATTGGAGTTTAATGCACGCGTCCCAACTCTAAGCTTTCTCATAGAGAATGTATCACAGCCGGGCAGTGGTGGTGCACGCCTTTAATCCCAGCACTCAGGAGGCAGAGGCAGATGGATCTCTGTGAGTTCGAGGCCAACCTGGTCTACAAGAGCTAGTTCCAGGACAGGCTCCAAAGCTACAGAGAAACCCTGTTTTGAAAAACGAGAGAGTCACAGAATGCTTGTACTATTAGCCAAGAACTTGACCACAATATGTTACAGCAAAATGATTCAACACAATAAAGAGTTTTCACCTTGTTTCCCTTCGAGTCTCAAAACAGATATATTCCACCACAAAACACCTCTAACTCCTTACTTTCTGCTGTGGGTTCATATGCCACTCTGGCTTTTTCAACCCTAGCTCCCCAAGGTCACTGCTTGTTACACTGTTATTAATACATGGACTGGGGTGGGGTGGGAGGGTATGTGAAGGGAATAGGAGGAGGGAAGGGAGTGGGAACTTGGATTGGTATGCATAATGAAACAAAGTTTTTCTTTTTTAAAAAATAAATAAATAAAAAGAAAGAAAAAAGAACTAGAAACAATAACAACAACAACAAACAAACAAAAACCAGTGGCTCTTCCATAGTCCTGTAGGTTCCATGTGAACACAGGCTGGCACAAGTAGGGATGTTGAATGGATGGACAGACCAACGGATCATTAAGTGGACATATGAAAATATATAAGGAGCCATTCATGGCAGAAGGCAGCAAGAGACTGGGCCAAGGCCAGACACAAACATCCAGCAAATAGGCACTGGCAACCTGTTAAAATGATGTAAGAATTGTTGAGCCCTTATTCCTGTCCTTAGGTGCCTGTTTTGCTTTCTTTCTTACTGTAAGTCTCTTTCTCAAGGAGCGTCTGCTGGCTCACATCCCTTCTTCTTAAGCCTCCCTTTGGTCAATGTCCCTCCCCCATTCTTAACTGTGGTCAGTCAATGGACTAATCACAGCCTGAGTTCCCAAGGTGCTGTCACTGACTTAAGCCACCATGCATGTCCTGTCAGTGACTAACGCTGAGGAAGGTCAATGAAGCCAAGCAGATCCGTTCTCAAATGGGAACTTCTGGGAAGAACTCAGCGAAGGAACTAAGAGTGTGAAATGTGATGGTGACCCAACTCCAGTCACCTAAGCATCTAGCTGACGGAAGGTGAGGGTGCTGGGAAGTCCGTTCCTTCATTTTAAAACGGGCACCACGAGACTGTGACTGGCAGCACACATGCATGCATACGCACCTCTCTTAGACAGCCACCTGGGGCAAAGACCAACACGCGTCAGCTGTCCATGCTGGCATTGTACTTATTCCATAGAAAATAGACAGTGGCATGTGGAAGTGAATGCTTGGACGGCGGCAGCTGAAGCCAGCCCACTGTTAAAGGCACCGGAAAAACCAGAGAATAAAAAAACCCCAGGATGCGATTTAGTTCTGTGAATTAAGCAGTACCTGGCGTCTGCCTCCTCACTAGCCTTGCAGAACTATGAGAGGAGTTTATCCTTGTACAAACTCGAGGCGGTGAGTCGGAGCAGAAGGGAGGATCTCAATAGGGCCTTTGATTGTATCTTATCCCTACCATACCCTGGTATGATAGATTCCCAGCCGGCTTGCCGTTGCTTGCTGTCATGAGAATAGATGTTTTGTTTGTTTTTTTGTTTGTTTGTTTGTTTTTCCTCGAGTCCTTTCCTCATGTTGTGTAATATTGGCAACAAAGTAACTCGTGCTTCCGATGTGAAATACCCTTCCCAGAGGTTCAGGTTTGAACACTTGGTCCCCAGCTGTGGCACTTCTTTGGAAAGTTATGGAACTTTTAAGAAGAGTGCCACTGAGGTGGGCCTTGAGATTTTATGGACTGGTCCCACTTTGTTCTCTGCTTCCTGACTATTAAAACAGGGAGATCAGCTGCCTTCTGCACCTGTTGCCATGCCTTCCCTGCCATGATAGACTGTATCTCCCTAAAATGAAATCCAAAACAAGCCTCTCTTCCTTTAATTTGTTTCTTGTCGGGTCTTTGACCACGGCAACAAGAAAAGTGACAATTCCATCAGGACTCGGCGTCCATCATCTTGCTTGTACACTGCCACTGAACCCTTCCTGTCACCTTTCAAAATGGACAACAGTGGTAGTGGTTCTGTTTGGCATGAGGATGGGGAGTCAAAGCTTCGGGATAAGCAAGCTGTCTACAGTTAGTCAGGGCTATATGGATTCTGGATCTTCTACACCAAGGCCTAAGATCTTCCACAGTATCCTCTCTCTCTCCCTGTAGGAGCAGCCACAGGGAGTGAGGACCACAAAGGGCCAGTGACCCATGTCAGCCACTTGAAAGTTGGTCTTTCCTGAGTTTGTTATTGCCAACATGGCATATAGGACTCAGGCCAGGGCTGGATGCTGATTAACACCTGAATGATTATAAAACCAATTGTCAAGCTTTAATAAATCAAAGTCATACTTAAAGCTTAAGCTTGCTGATCTCATTTTCTTGCAGCTGCTTTAGGCCCACTGAACACTAAAAATAGACACAATGATGAAATAAGTCCATGGCATTTTTCTTTCTTTTCAACCTCGGGCTCTAGATGGGTGGCAATCCTAATTAAGAGATATAATTTCCTTTAAATTAATAGCAGATAGCCATAGTCACACTAAATGCTGTAATCCACAGCTCAATATTATTACCTTGGGCCAAAATGTTATGTTGGTAAATGTTCCTGTGGTGAACTGTGATTGTCCTGTTTTTAATAGCTATTTCCCCCCTTCTCTCTGCAGCATTAACCTCTCAAGAATCCACTTATAAACTGTTCACTCAAAAAATTAATTGTGAAGGAAATTATATGGATTCAGGGCTACTTTCTGATACCAAGTCTACAAAGGCGGTCCCCTGAGTGGTGAGGGGCTCTGCCTTGGGCTGGAGGCTGCAGATGACAGGAGCAGGAGAGTGTGTGAATTTGAATCCTTTCATGAATGATCTCCAGGATTCCCACTACTAATGTTTTGTAATTCATTATTTCGAATGCCAATTGTAATCTTTCGCTTTGGCAAAAGACAAGCTGCCAAGCACTCATTCATTGCTGGAACAAGGTCTTTACCTCCTGTTGTCCCCAAGGAAGAAAGAATTACTGAGTGGAAGTCATTTTCTGAAACGCAAACATCATGGAGGAAAACGCGGCCATACTTTTTAAGGTAAAAACCTTTAAAGGGGAATGTTGATAGGTGCCGTGTTTCAAGAATTTGCAAGCAAATACTTCTACACATCTTTTTCTAGTTGCAGTCAATATTAATTTTTATCTATTTGCAGTTTAAAATAATTGATTTTGCATGAAACAGCATCAGGAAAGGAAGAACTATGCAGTCTTTTAAGAACATTGACTTGGAAATTCATTGGGTGATACTTTCAGATAGTGCATATGTTTTTAACTACTATAATTCAAATTATGAAAGGCCAGCAGACACCAGTGAAGCTTAACAGAATTCACAATAAGCTTTTGGAATGGGTTCAGGAGATACTTCACAACATTGTCTTATATAGAATTTAGATTTAAAAAAAAAAAAAGCAAGTGCAGGCTCTGTGCTTACCCCAGTACCATTTTTAAAAAAGTAAATTCATGCTGGGCAGTTGTGATGCACACCTTCAATCCTAGCACTCAAGAGGCAGGCGGATCTTTGTGAGTTCGAGGCCAGCCTGGTCTGCAGAGTGAGTTCCAGGATAGGCTCCAAAGCTACACAGAGAGACCCTGTCTCAAAAAAAAAAAAGTAAAACCAGGTCAGGCTGTCTGGTTTCTGTGGCAGGGCAACTGCTCTCTGTCATATCTTTCACACACACACACACACACACACACACACACACACACACACACACACACACACACACACGTCTGTATCTCTGTCATTTGGTCCCTTCTCACATACCAAGGTAGAGAGTAGATAGAATAATTGATGGTCTTGCTTGCTGGACAATGAGTTGGTCCTCTGTGGCTTTTAACAAAGTGGCTTAGTTGCTAGTGATGGAATTATAGGGGTGTTTTATACCTTGGTTAGACTCCTACTCTTGACTCTTCTGCACCCCAAGATTCCCTCCTCCCTTGTGAGTTCTTTGCTGTTGGTAGTCTTTCTAGACACCAGACTGAGGGTCCAGGATAATCCATGATATGGCGTTTGCATCAGTGCTCTGGTCAAAGATGGGAGTAGCATTCCCTCCCTCCCCCCCCACACACAGTGAAGGTGAAGGCTTCACGGGCTCTTCCTCACACAGTCCCTGCTGCCCCAGCACAAGCATATATATCTCTGTACATGTCCAATTAGCAGTGAATGTCTTTGCATGTTTCCGCTGCTCTCCTGTATATGTTCCTATCTGTTTTCATTTGTAACTGTCCCATTTTCTTGCCTGTGTATTTTATGCCCTCCATTAGATTTCACACTCCTGAGAGGAAGGGCCTATATCTCCTATTTCATTCTAATTCCCTAAATTCTCTCCAAACAGAACTTAATGGTTGCTCTTGGGCTGCCTGCTGTACCTTAACAAATAGCGGCGCCTCTGCCAGTGCCCTGGGCTTTTCACAGGAAGCGCGGTTGTGTGGCAGTGCTACTTCTGACCTTGAACAAATCTCTAAATCCTGGTCAGCTGAGTGCTCTTTCCTTTCATCGTGGAAACATTGTTGCCAAGGGCAGTGGCCCAGCACAAACCGCAGATGTGAACCCTCTGTGAAAGCGAGGACGAGGGGGCTTAAGCCATTCTCTGGACTGCAGCTTCCTAGCTCTAGGGAAATTGCACATAATGAATAGCCCTGCTGAATATAGACTCAATTGCTCTCTCCCTCGAAGAAGAGGACAGTTTAACAGTCAGGCTTATGATGACATTTTTGGGGTCCTTTTCTTGTATTTTAAAAAATAAAAACAAGGCCATCTAGAGAATAATGACATCAAAATAATATTCCACTTGTGAATGAGGGTAATGAATACGGAGAAAATTGTGGACAATCAGGCCGACGCATCTTTCTAGGCATAGCCACGCCTTTCTCATTCTTTCCCCTTCATCCTGTCCAGGATTTTTGAGGACATGCAGACGTTTGGTCATTTTTGGACTTGCTGTCTTTTTCTCTTATTAGTTCTTGGTGGTGGTGGTGGGGCGTGTTGTTTGCCGTTTAGTCCTGAAATTCTTTTCCACATTGAGAGTTTCAGTGAGGAAGTGAGTGACCTCTGCCCCCCAAAGGATAGTATCCTAAAAGCTCTTAAGCTGACACAGAGCAGTGACTGGGAAAGATAGCAAACAAAGAGGAAAATATTACGCCTAAGGCCTGGGAGGAACCGACACTCAAAAGCTGTCACAGAAAGTGAGAAACACCCAATTTGATACTCAGAGGCCTCACATGTTACTGCCAGGGCTGGGCGATGAGAACAGTAGGTGATCATCCAAAAAGCACCCAGTTTGGATAGGGCTGCAGGGCTGGTCTCTTTTTGGAGTGATTATGTTTGGTGTCCATTGTAGCCAATGATAGGCTTTATGGTTGGGATGGTTAATCTTGGTTTTCAACTTGACTACATCTGGAAGTGACTAACCCCCAAGCAGTGGGGTACACCTACTGGAAGGGAATTTTCTTGGTTGGGACATTTGAGGTATGAGACCCATCATAAATCTGGGTCGTTTGAGATCAGAAGATCTAACCTAAATCTGGGCCACAACTTCCGGTGGCTGCCTACCTAAAAGAAGGGGGTTTGCGCTTCCGGTCTGTTTGCCCTCGTTCTCATGGGCAAGTTCGTCTGTCCTGAGACAGTCCTTGGCTAGCATTAGAGCCTACCTTTTGGAATTCCAGTGAGGACTGAACAGTGACCACTCTCTAGGACCTGTTCCACAGAGAACCTGACTAATACAATAGCGCTCAAGCAAGCTCTGGCTAGCAAAGGTGCAAAGCACATTTCCTTGGCTCTCACCTTCTTCTGATTCGGCTCCTGATCTTACTGGCTGTTAACCCAGGGAAATGTGATAGCTGCCCAATATTTGAAATTTTTCCATTTCTTTGGAAGGATCTTGCTTGCTTTCTAGACCACACTTTGAAATTCACCTTTCATTTCAGAAAAAAAAAAAAGACAGCTCCCCTAAAGACTAATATTAAAGGAAAACTCAGCATATATTTCTAAGAATCAGTTCTCCCAGTACAGGGAGTTCAGACATGGTTCTGTTACCCCAAGCCAGAGAGAAATCCTTCCACACACTCCTCATGAATCTACTTTCAACTTGGGCGCTTTAGTCCTCAACATGAGCCAACAGTTCTTGACCTCTCTGAAATCCTCCTTTCTTTTTGTCTCCATGCTTCTGCCTACTCTGGCACAGGCACCCATGCTATGATTTCTTTTTGATTCCCCAGATATTTGTACTCATGCTGAGGATCTTTGCAATCTAATAAACAGAGAAGTGGGATGCACTTACCCCTTATCTATGCATATGCAGGCCTGTCTCACAAAGGAAATTAATTCATCTCTAAGGCTTGGGGCTTCCCAACTGCTTCAAAGTCATGCACTCATATGCATTGATGTGAATAATGTACATATACATACAGGGCTTAAGAAACAGAGTCCTCTGTGCGCTGCTGCAGCTGGGCCCGGGGACGAGTAAAACGCAGCTGGGAATTCTTTTCAGTTCATAATGGGCTCTACTCCAAGCTTCAACCATCCCACTGCCTGTTTTAAAACCCTTATTCAATTCTCAGGGGACATACAAATTCCTATAGGGAGTCGTGGGGAAAGAAGACCACAGTCTTGCCTACTGTGGTCCAGAGGGCATGAGCCAACCTCTCCGGAGGCTAAGTGAGGGCAGACAGGAAAGTGTTGGGGTTGCTCCCTTTTGTCCCGGGATAGCTTCTGGTAGAGGCTAGCTGTACATACAAGGGAAGAAAATAGATTTGTTTATTTATTATTACTAATAAAGCCTTCCCTACTCCTTTCTATTGCATTTTTATTGAAAAGACAAAAAAAAAAAAAGATGATGCCACTAGGAAAAGATAGTTTGAGAAGTTTCCCTATGAAAGCAAGATGCCTTCTACAGAGCCCAGGGTCAGGCCACAAAATGTCCTTTCCCTCCCTTATCTATTTGGCTTAATTATGAAAGCTTATGAAAGGACCTCTGAATATTAGCTTTTGCTCTGGATACTGTGACTTCTAAGTGGTTAGGTTTCTCTTTGTGCTCGGCTCAGGAGCACTCCTCAAGTATATTCATTAGCTTTTTAGCCAAGTTGGGCAGTGTGCATGAGCACATAACCATAAGATGCAAATGTCAACATCGGCACTAAAGCATGACCACTGGAGAAACTGGCTCCACGCTCTGCCATGACCTGTAATTGGTCCATTGGTGCAGAAATTTTGGTTGGAAGAAAATAGATTCCCTAACAATAATTCTGAACGTTAATTTTAAGTGCTCTCTTACAGATTGACTTCACTTCTGAAAATGCTATGATTCAAATGAATGATCCATTTGTTTGAATAGAAGAGATACAGAGACGAGCACAGTGTTCCGATGTCTGTTTCAGAGACAAGGCTCTGGACCACATGTCTACATCATCCTAGCAAGGAGAAGGTCACAAACAGGAATCTATGTCAGTATTTCTCTCTCCAAGAAACAGAGGAATGCAAGTGCCCTAGAAAGACAAATGATAGCACTTGTAAAACACAAGGTCAGGGGTTGAGTGGATATCAATTATTGAGGGCGATGAAGGATGAAAAGATGGGGTACAGAGAGTTTGCAGCACCATGAAGCTAGTCTGTGTGATGCTACAATAGTGGACTTGCTCACTGTCCCTTTGACTAACTCCATAGAATGTTTATCATCAAGAGTGAACCACGATACAAACTAAGAAATCTGAGTGATGATTGACAGACTGTTATTAGTACAGAAATTTACATATGCCTCTTTTTGTCGGGGTTGGTAATGGGGGAGGCTGTATATGTGTGAGGAGGAGGCAACAGGAAATCTCTTTCATTTCTGCCCAAACTTTCTGTGAACACAAAAGTAATCTTTAACCGTCTATTAATATTTTTAAAATAAAGATGTATTTAAACTTTTGGTAAGGTTACATTACAGCATCCTTGAAAATGTTTTGTTGAACAAAAACCAGAATTTCTTCACTAACCTCTTTGCTATCCACAAATAGGGAAGAGGGTATATTGCAATCATGGTTTTCTTATCCCAGTTCAGGACTAATCCTTGACTAAACCATTGATGTTTGCCTTCCCTAGAGGTCATGTCAGATTGTACTCCCACCAGTGATATCTAAGGTTACACTTTCCCACAGTTGATCTATAGTTTGAACCCTTCCCTGATGGTTGAAAAATGATACAACAGATGAATTTGCATTTCTCTTATTATCACTGAAAGTTTTTCTACCTCATTGATAGGGCTTTTTTTAAGATGTATTTTTTTATGTTTTTACTGATGACTGTGGGGGGTGTGTGTTTGTATGTGTGTATCTCTCTCTGTGAGTGTGTGTGTATGTGTGCAGATGCCTGTGGAGACTTGAGGTGCTGGCTCTCTCTAGAGATGGGCTTACAGTAGTTGTAAGACCCTTGAGGTGGTTACTGGGAACTGATCTCAGGTCCCCTACAAAAGCAGTAAGCAGTTTTAAACACTAAGCTACTTTCTCCATCCTGGAAGAGATTTTCACAACAAAACAAACAGTTCTTTACATCCTCTTTCTGTGAACTGTGTATACAGAAACTGACTCAGTGTCTAATGTGATCTGACTTTTTTATTGGTATAAGGAAGTTCTGTGTAGAAGGGATATGTTAAACAGTTTCCTTAGACTCTACTTAGAGTGGCCTAAATACTGTTGAGGACTGAACTTGTTTTAGCTTACTCCTTAAGTGGGAAATGAGAACATACAAGATCTAGATCAAGTGGCATAAGGAAGTCTGCACTGATTTCTGAGAAAGCATTGCTTAATTAAAAAACCCTGCCTTCAACATAGAGGGAAAGGTCTTATTTTCATCATTAAATACGCTTCCTGTTACTCATCTGTATCACTTAGAAACCAAGTGCACTTATAGTACAGAGTCATTTCCTTCCCTCTCCTTTTAAGGCAGACAAATTCCATGCACCTGTATTCGGCTCTGGTCAAGAGCTGTTGGAAGGCACTTCTCCAGTAGGAAGCGATGGAGGGCAATGCTACTGTTGTCTCCTCCAATATTGCAGCCTAAGTCTGTCTAGGTGACATTTGTCGAATTCAGGTCCTCTAAATATAATTGTAGCTCTCCAAAACTTTCAATCAATGCCCATATTATCAATTCTTTCCTAATGTATTTGTTTGCTTCTCCCCTTTAGAGATGTATGGATTCTAGCACTCCACGCTTCTCTAGTTAGATTCCCTTTATTATTGCTACTGTTACTGTTGATGAAATCACTTTTGGTGAAGGTGACCCAGACAATTACCAACCAATTCAATCAGAATTTCTCTGGCACTTGCCTCTAATCCCAGCACTTGGGAGGCAGAGACAGGCAGATCTCTGAGTCTGAGGCCAGCCTGGTCTACAGAGTGAGTCTAAGGTGAGTCTGGTCTACAGAATTTCTCATTACATAAAAGATTTGCCAACTTCCAACGCTTTGTGAGGATTGAGAACCAACAAAATAATAGTAAACTTGAAACTGATGACTTCATTGTTTCTATTCTTTGTGTGTTTGACAACAGGTTATTAATGCCTTTAATTTGAAATGACATTAGGGACAGGGATTGTGTCTGTCTCTCTGTGTGCCTCTCTGTGTCTCTGTAAGTATCTCTGTCTCTGTGTCTCTCTTTCTGCGTCTCTGTATCTATGTCTCTTTGTATCCTTTCCTTCTCCCCAGTTTTGCTCACCCTGAAATAGTAGGAAGTCATATTCATGATGACTTCCCAACTTCACCTTGCTTCATTTTAGTTTGTTCTGCCAGACTGTGTTTTGTCTTCATTCTCTCCTTTGACCTTGTCGAGGACAAGGACCTCATCTTCACAGCTTTGGATACTTAGTATTCCACATATTCCTTGGAAAAGATTTAGTATAGAATGTATGTTGTGAAGTCATTAAGTTTTTAAGATTCTTTCAACTACACAGGGATACATTGGACATCTTACAGTGGATTTGTTCTGCAGTTAATCACTCAACTAGAAAACTTTTATTTGGACATATTCACTGGAGGAAGCTACAGGAAAAACAGAGGCAAACTTGCTACCAAAGAAAACCATATGAAAGAGTTGGGGTTCGAGTCAATGCAGTGGATGTAGTAGAATTTGAAGGCATTATATAACTGACATTCTTTGACACCTTCAAGGCTGTTATTACAAAAGATGACATTAGGTTCATTTGGGAGGGGTGGTAAAGAAGAGCCATTTTAGTTTTAAATTATATCTGAACACATTTGTTAAGATATATAATTTTATCATTATAATATTGATGAAGGATTTGAGAAGGGGTTTCTGTATCCATATTATGAATATCATTAAGATAAACTCAGGAAATAAGTAGAACTTGTTAGCTTGAGGTATGTCAATCATTTCTTTCATTCATATACAAAGAAATAAACTATGAGTCTAGCCTAACAGGAAGCATTGACTCTAATAGAGGAAGGGCTGAGACCAGGTTCTAGGCTTTGTTTCTAGTTTGATCTTCAAGAGAAAAATTCCATTTGGGAAAAACAAAATAGTAATTGTGCTTTAGTGAAGTGGTGGGTCAGGGTGGGCTTGCCATCGTTTCGGTCAGTGTAGTCAAAAGTACACGGTGCTAAGAGAAAGGCTGTAATCATGGCAGCAGGAGCCTTAGCTGCCTCGGCGTAGACATGCCAGGGAACCTGTGTGGCACGGAGAAAACTGAACTTCTGTCCAGTGGATAACACAAAGATGATCCTAAATTGGAGGTCAGGGAACTTGAAAGAAAGGCAGAAGCAAGCAGAGTTCACCAGAACACGACAGCCAAGGACTGAGCATCAATACGCGGGAAAAGGAGTACGAGCCTTGGGGATCCATCTTCAAGGGGGAAAGCAGATGGTCACAGAGCCACAAATGCAAATCCTGAAGCTGCTGCTGAAGCGTCAGGTGAGCTGGCTCCCAGCGCTTCATATTGTACATCTCATTGTCAATGTGGTCTACCGGGCAATGACTGGTGCTACCATTTCCGGAGCCTCATAAAGTGAAACTGTATTATAATTTCAGTGCTGTTAAGAGAAACTAAAGGTTTCAACAAAATGAACCCCTGTAACCAGAGATACAGAGCTCTTCTTCCCTGAAAGCGGCTTTATAGCATATAAAACCAACCTTGCTCTCGGCAATTAAACCAGAACAAGATAGATGTGTCTCATTCCCTGACGTAATGGCTTTGAGGCATCTTAATGGAAACACTCTAATAAAAGTTTATCTCAAATACTGACCAATCCCTTAGCACTGGCTACAGGAGATGGCTGGGCAGCAGCCCCAAGCGTTCAGGCTTATCGGAAAAGACACTCCTGTATCAAAACCAGGTGATGAAGAAATCAGGATGAATTGTGAGATGGGGAGGACGAGGAAAACACAATTCCATCTGGACGGATTCCTTCACTTCACACTTTCAGAGAACCAATATCTGAGCCCCCAGTCAAAAGTCTTCTGAGGGCTGCCTGACAGCTCTGTCAAGCCATCCACGGTGGCTGGAAAGGAAGCAGAAAGGTGCCCAGCCCCCTCTTCTCTGGAAAGAGAACAGGGGTCCACACGCTGTCATTCCCACACAGGAAACAGGTTCCTTAAAAATGAAATCCCTTTCTAGTCTCTAACAGAAAGAAAAAACAGGACGAAACAAAACAAGATCTTGGAGCTTGCCATAAAGAAAACCCCAAGGAGAGTTCAGAAAGAAGTACAGATGTTCCCAGCTTGCCATTAATTCAGTGTCCCCCCATACAGGTGGACTGGAATTGTGTTTCCCTCACCTTGTTTCCCAGTTCTACAGGAATCGTGACATTTCTGAATCTGGCCTTCTGCAGTGACTGTATTCCACAACTCCAGTCCCCATTCACACCCATGTATCCTGTTCTTCATCCAGTTCTCTCAGTAGGGAACTAGGCACCGAGTGATCCTCATTTCAATCCACACCACCTGGTAACAAGTTGGTATTCAGGGTACAAAACCAAACGGTCATCAAGTCACCTTAGTTCCAGAGGAGACAAGGAAGTTTGGGCTACTGCAGGTAGTCATTTTCATGTCAAAAGCAGTTGCTTAATATCCTCGGCTGTCCTTCCTGAAGAGGAAAGCGGGGCCCAGCTGACACGGAAATTTAGTAGCCAAAAGTGGAATTCAATCTTCGAACTCATTTCCTGTCACTCTGCTTGGGTGTTGTGGTCAGCTACAGCCCTGGGAAAGGCCATCTCGAGTGGTCGTCACAGTCAACCAACTTCAGAAACTCACCAGTCCTGAATCAAGACTTGAGTTAGGTCTCCGTTCAAGTCTATGTCTTACAAGCTGCTATTTAGCAGATCTGGGCAAGTCATTCATTTCCCTGAACTTCAGACTTGTACATCTGTGTAACGGCATCTACTTCACACGGGCATTAGGGGAGAAACTCCGATCATGGTAATAAAGAATGGTCCCTGGTAGGTAGGGATTTCTGAGAAGGTAGGGTCTAAATATAGTTTCTCAGGCCAAGGATTGAGCTGAAATATTCATGCGTCTTTTAGAGTCATTTGTTTCTTCTGCCTTCTTCTGGCTGTGAAGTGCAGCTTCGGAAAAGGAAACAGACCCAGTGTGTTTCTGTTCTGCCTTCTACTGGTGCCCTCTTTGTTTGGGCACACGCACACTGCCACAGTGAATAACGAAAATTCTATAATGTTTTCACTCAACTTCTGCCTCTTGGCAGCCATGACCAAAATCACCCTGCAGCTGTCATTTGCAACAGGGATTCCTAGCCAATCACTGACAGTCGCCCTGCTGTGAGGGGCAGCTGCTCCAGAGTATTTCAAGCAGGAAAGTGACAGAGCCATATGCTACCAGGAATTCCCCAATGAGGGCAGGGCTCCCCAAAAGGATCAGAACTCCTGTTTCTAACTCCTGCCAAACAGCTAAGCATATGATCTTTCTGAGATCTTGCTAATTACAACTGTGGAAAAGAAGACAAAGACTCAGACACTCCCAAGCTCAGACACATACCCAAGGTCCTGCGCAGGCTGCTGGGTCACGGTGTACAGTTGCAGGGGATGGTGGGTTGTATGGAGACCCTGTATTCGGGCTGTGGAATCCTATGCAACTACAGAAGAAGCAATGGTGCTGCGTAACTTGAAATGACACGCATCATCTTCCTAGCCGTAGCACGCTCTTCCAAATGCCACAAATTCAGTAAGCCTGTGGGGGAAATCTAGGATCCAGGGCTTTTCTCAATTTCTTCCTCCAGAAAGCATTTTCTGCTTTTTGTTTGGAAAACGCTGGTTTCTTAGACCTCATGTTATATAAAAGGTATATATAAACTTATCTGGGTAAAATGATTCACTATTTCCAGACATCAGGGCTTCTAGTATATTGGTGTTTACTAGGCATAGCATCTCCTAAATACTGAGATCATGGTGTGTGTATGTGTGTGTGCACATGTGCGTGTGTGTATGTCTGTCTCTGTATATCATGCACATGTGCTGAGTGTATGTGTGTCTCCCTTTCTCTGTGTACGTGCACTCACATGTGTGTCTGTCTGTCTCCCTATATCTTGCACATCTGCTCAGTGTGTGTGTCTCTGTCTCTCTGTGCATGGGCACTCATGTGTGTGTCTGTCAGTCTACCTGTATCTTGCACATCTGCTTGGTATGTGTGTGTGTTTGTCTGTCTTTCTGTGCATGGGCACTCACATGTATGTGTGTCTGTCTGTCTCTGTATATCTTGTACATGTACTCTGTGTGTGTGTGTGTCTGTCTTTCTGTGCATGTGCGTTCATGTGTGTGTGTATGTGTGTGTACATTTCTGAAAATATTTACTCTGCAGCTTTAGGAAAAAGCCTAGATTATAAACAACTTGAGGACTAAGACATTTGTCCTTATTACTTTTAGAACCTGGATGGTGTCTAGGATAAAGCAGGTATTTGATGCCTGTTGGAAAATTAATGATGCTAAAGGGATTTCTCAGATTTACTTATGTATTGCTATAGAGATTTACATTGATATGGATCTTGTTTTATTGATACAATATTATATTAATTTTAATTTTAGGTCAATTTTGTTGTATGTATATTTCTTCTCTTGATTAAGGTATTGCGTTTGTGCAGCTCATTTAAAAATGTAATGCATAATTAAGAAATACAGATTAATAGATAATCATCTATAATAGTCAAGCTTGTAGTCATACTAGTTAGGTTTTCTAGATATATAGAGATATATTTCAGTTATATAGATATTCTTCAGATCTTTCAGAGACCTACAGAATATGGCATTTAAAATGTTTTAAGAACTTTTTCATGACAATGAGACACAGCTGATCCTGGCAGCACCAATCTGCTTCAAGAAGATAATGGGCATCGAAGAGGCTCCTTATGGAGTTTGCTAGCCATTTGGGCAAGAAACTGCTCTTGCCTGAACTGCTTTATGTTATGCTGTGTGAACTGGACATGCAGGACCCACAGAGAAATGACTGTTGAACTTGTCGAAAGGTGAGAAGGTTCTTCAGGGTTCCTGCTTCATGAAAGAGTCTGCAAGACATTCTGCAGGACACAGAAGAAAGTGACTGACAAACTGCCAATATAGGCGGACTGGTCTTTGAAATTTCCAGCTTCATGGAAAAGTCTGCCAGATACTATGGGCCAGTAGGCTGAAGATGTGTGCCCCAATGGTACAGAAAAACTTTGGGTGACTATCCAGGCAGTGAGATGTCTCTGTCAATTCTAGAGTTCTAGAAGTACAATGTACTTCCTGTTTCCTTAGGTAATATTATATCCTTCTGGGGCCTTTGATGGAGTTGGAAAATTTATAGTTATAGTTTTCCTTAGTTATAATAAGAGATAAATGGTGTGGGAGAATTGTCTGTATTCTGTCAATCATGTTTTAAATAAACGCTGATTGGCCAGGCAGAAAGTATAGGCGGGTCAACCAGACAGGAAGTAGAGGCAGAGCAATGAGAACAGGAGAATTCTAGGAAGGAGGAAGCCCATCCCTCCCACTTCTGCCTAGACCACCGAAGAAGCAGGATGTGACCTGCTCCGCTGAAAAAGGTACTGAGCCATGTGGCTAACATAGATAAGAATAATGGGTTAATATAAGCTACAAGAGCTAATAAGAAGCCTGAGCTAAGGGGCCAATCAGTTTATAACCCAACAGACTCTCTGCGTGATTTTCTTTGGGACTTGCCAGCTGTGGGGTACCGGGCGGGATATAAACCCCAACAAGTCAGCCCTCATGTTACAGATAAAGTAGATATAAATATTGTAACTATAATTCTTGCTTGATAACTGTTTTGTTATATGTAATTTTACTATGTTAAAGTTAAAACCTTCCTTTTCATTTAAACAGAAAAGGGGAGGTGATGTGGATTCCCCTCTGTATGTTGTAAATAAAGAAAACTGGCTTGGCCTGATAGGGTTGAACAGAGCTAGGCAGGGAAAACTAAACTGAATGCTGGCAGAAAGAAGACAGAGTCAGAGAGAAACCATGTAGCCCCACAGGAAACAGACGTTGGAACTTTACCTGGTAAGCCACAGCCACATGGCAATACACAGATTACTAGAAATGGGTTAAGTTAATATGTAAGAACTAACCAATAAGAAGTTATTTGGGGTCTGGGCAGTTGATTAGTCATCAATTTGTTGTAGGAGGCTGCTTGTTTGTTTCTCAGCCACCTAGACCTGAAATAATAATACAGAAACTGTATTAATTAAATCACTGCTTGGCCTATCAGCTCTAACGTCTTATTGGCTAGCTCTTACATATTAATTTAACCCATTTCTAGTAATTTGTGTATTGTCACATGGCTGTGGCTTACCAGGTAAAGTTCCAATGTCTGTCTCCTGTGGGGCTACATGGCTTCTCTCTGACTCCGCCTTTTTTCTCCCAGCATTCTGCTATGGGACAATGGTCTGTACCCTGTCAATTTTATTTTAATAAAATTCTGATTGGCCAGTAGCCAGGCAGGAAGTAGAGGTGGGGCAATGAGAACAGAAGAATTCTGGGAAGGAAAAGAGTCAGTCTGCAGTCATCACCCAGACACAGGGAAAGCCAGACACTGAGGAAGCAAGATGTGACTGCCTCATCGAAAAAGGTACCAAGCCACGTGGCTGACACAGACAAGAATTATGACACAGACAAGAATATAACTTATAAGAGTTAATAAGAAGCCTGAGCTACTAGGCCAATCAGTTTATGATTAATGTAGACCTCTGTGTGTTTATTTGGGACTAAACAGCCGTGGGACAGAAACCCCTGTCAACAGCATTCAGCTCTGTTGTACCCTATCAGGTCAAGCCAGTTTTCTTTATTCACCAATATTATTCACAGCATACAGAGGGGAATCCCACATCACCGTATCATGGAAAAAAAAGCTTATGATCAAGATGAGGAAATTGATACTAGGTTGTATCTAGTCAATCTTGTAGGAAAATGCAAAAAGTAAAATTAAACAGCTTAGCATAATATCAGGAAACAAGAACATAGTTATCCATACGAATAGAAAATAAAAATATTTTATCACATAAAAACTCCAATAAGTAATGCTTTGTGAATGAATTTCATCTTCGCTTTGCCTAGGGATCGATGAGGAATAGAACCTGAAGGTTACATGCCTCAAGGCAAGGTGCCTTGTTTGTCTTCCTCATTTTTCTTTGAGCAGGTAAGGAAAGTGAACAAGTTCCACAAGCATGCTTGCCCTACAGGCTGAAGGAAGCACATTTCCTCACCTGAGCCTTTCTTTCATATCCTATGCAACACACCACAGACCTATACCACACACTAGCCTCCACTGCCCCTCCTGCAATCCTTCTCTAGTCCACCAGCTGTAATGTGACCATCTGGACCACTGTAGTCCATCAATATGGCTAATGAGAGTCCTGAAGAGCAGCAAAGATACAATAAGGAATCCCACATGAGCTGCCAGGATGCAAGCAGCCAAGCCTAATGCCTGTCTCCCATGGAGGTTTCAAGGGGTGCTGCAGAGGAGGGCTAGGGACCTGTTCTCAGCTTACACCTGGCAGGATCCAAGGAGACAAAATCTTCACCTATATGCTGAAAGAATAAGCAATTGTGCTAGAAAATGTAGGGCTTAGTCACTGGCAGGCACTGTCAAGAGAAGCATGGCCTGTAAATAGCAGATAATGCACTGACTAGCGTTGCACTGGGCACTGGTTTAAGCACTGTATGATGGTTTATAATCGTCATTCTCAGAAACTCTCACTGGAGTAGGTGCTGTTTGCATCTCCAGTTTAGAGATATGGAAACTGAGACACGCAAAGGGAGTTATCGCGATGTCACATAGTCACTTATGATCATCTCTTCAGAGGACATTCTACAAGTTTTAAGTTTTTACATGCTCATATTGCTTACAGCTGGGAAATAGCAGCTAGTGTATAAGGAAGAATAAAAGATGCTAATTGTAACATCATTTATAAAAGTAAATTGGGATACAGTACTTACATTTAAAATTCTAGAAAGAAAATAAAAATTTTGAGTTTAAAAAGCAAATTGAGAGCAACATACTTACATGCAGTGGAATGGTTACTTAAACTACCATATTCACATTAGAGAGTAATACATAAATGTGATGATAAAAATACGTATGAAATATTATTGAGCAAATAAATCAAAGTATAGAATGATGCCTATTGCATAGTTTTATTCATGTAAAGCCTGACTCTAAAAAAGTAGTATTATCTGTGTGTGGAAGGAGGCACACCATCTGGTCAGTGCAATAGGAGGAAACACCAAATCTGAGGGGTGGACCACTTTTTAAAGACATGAATGTCCTATTTCTTCTTAAGGAAACGTTATTTGTGCATCACTGTGTAATTAAAAATGCATCGGCAGTTAAAAATGGCTAAAAGTTTCATCAGAAAAATTAATATAAACAGAACAAAATTACCAAGTGTGTAAGGCAGGGGGAGGCACAGAGTGAACAAGGTTAGCTTTCTGACTCCATGAGGTTTGGGCTGGCCAGATAAACACTGAAAGATATCAACCCAGTTTTATCCTTCTATCTATTCTCTTATCTTTCATTTCATTCTTTATTATTTATTTTCTTAAAGCCTCACAGTATTTATGGTGAGGAGAGTTTGCTGGAAAGAACTTTGGAAGGCTGTCAAATGATCTGCATCTTGTGTTGAAGACAAGGAAGGGTGTCATTTGTGGAAAGCAAGATAGGACAGTTGTGTTTCGTCAGTATACAAAAACACTTTTAAATCTCTGGTAGAATATCTATAATCAAGCGAACTATCATCTCCGTGTGCTCTAAGGGATTCTATGCTGCCAGAAAATACAATTACTTTTTTGGAACTTTCAAACAAACTGTAGGAAGATGTCAGAATCCGAAATACAAATCTGCAGAGAAAGTCGTTTCAATGGAGCCTATTTTGTCTGAGAGGTGCCAGCTCAGTGATTTCATCGAAATGAGTTGGGCTGTAATTTGTCTTGTGAGCATGGACTCATTTCTGCCTAGCACTGAATTCTGCCAGTGGCAACCTGTTGGCCTGCCTGGTGTGAGATTCTGCTTAAGGCCCATGCCTGTGTTCTGGTGGAACTCAGTGTCCCGCTAGATCTGCTGTACACACAGTGCAATGATTGTCTCCCGACTGACTGCTGGTAATTACAGAGTGACAGGTGGTAGGAACTGCCAGAAAACCTTTACATCTTCTGAAATAGACTAGACTTCTGTTTTCTGTGACTATCTTCACAGACTAACTAGAAGGCCACTGTCTCTGCTCTGATTAAAGGCTGTGTGGAGGGATCTGTGCTATTCTTGGGTCTTAGCTAGTCTTTGGAGAGACTGGGGGCAGCGGGAAGTCTCAAATTGTGCATCTATTTGTGTTATTAATGCTATTTCAAGTTCTCATGTCTCTTGTCTTATTTGGTACCCATAAGCCTCTAAAATTCTTCTTCCTGTTTCCTAAACACTGAGGTCATTTGATGTAAAGCACACAACTCACGTATTACAAGTCAGAGTCAGAGTTTGAACCAAGATCTATCTCAATCTTAAGTGTAGCATAGATAATAAAAACCCCAGAGATAGGTATTGAGGTTCAAGCTGAAGATCAGAAAGGCAAAGAGGCCAATCACTAGAGAGACCTTTTACCTCTACCATATCTTCAGACCGAAAGGGCGAGAGCCTGTCTCCACAGATCCTCAGGCTCCATACTCCAGTGAGTTCCTGTCTCTTCCCCTTTATACTCCTCTCTCCACCCAGCCATATCACTCCTGTCTCCGCCTCCCTAGTGCTGGGATTAAAGGTGTGTGACTCCCAAACACTGGGGTTAAAGGTGTGAACAACTACCTCCTGGATCTGTTTCTGGATCAATCTTGTGTAGCTCAGAGTAGCTTGAACTCACAAGAGATCCGCCTCTGTCTCCCACATCCTGGGATTAAGGCATGTGCCACCACTCCCTGGCCGCTAGTGGCTTAACTTTGCATTCTGATCTTCAAGCAACCTTTATTTATTAAAATACAAATAAAATATCACTACGCTTAAGTCCAGACTCTTTCCATTTAATAGCCAAGAAAGAGTACACTGATTTGGTTAGACAATAAGGTAGTGTTTGATGGGATATTGTCCTTCTGGGTTCTATATAAAGCAATCAGAATATTTCTCTAATTACACACAGCTGTAATTGAGGATCAGCCAGGGGAGAGCTTTACTTGTACCCAGGGTTCTAGTATATTCAGACATTTTACACCTCAGTAGAATAGGACTTATGCATCCTCTGAAGGAGACCACTCAAGAAGAGACTTACTTTGGCACAGAGAAGATGTGGCCCTGTCTGGTTGTGTTAAGTTCCCATCACCACAATGAAACACCTGTGGTTTTCCACTGAAAAGGAGTGTGGTGGTTTCAAAGAAAATGGCTCCCATAGGGAGAGACACTATTAGGAGGTGTGGCTTCATTGGAGTAGGTGTGACCTTGTTAGAGGAAGTGTGTCACTGTGGGGGTGGGCTTTGAGGTATTATATACTCAAGCTATGCTCAGTGTGACACAGTTGCATCTGCTGCCTATGACTCAAGATGATGTAGAACTCTCAGCTCCTTCTCCAGCACTGTGTCTGCCTACATGCTGCTGTGTTTCCCTCCAAGAGGATAATGGACTAAACTTCTGAAACTGTAAGTCAGCCCCAATTAAGCGTTTTCCTTTACAAGAGCTGCCATAGTCATGGTGTCTCTTCACAGCAACAGAAACTCTGACTAAGAGAAGGTGCAAAGGTGCTATCTTGCTCACACTTTTGAGCCTCAAATACAAAATGAGCGATCAAGGAGGGTGGTTGGTGACAAAGGTCAAAGCACACATCAGAGGGAGTGGTCACATCATGAGCCAGGAAGGCTAGAGGGAAGACAAGGGCTCCCCAAACCCTTTCAAGGTCATCCCCTCAATTACCTATCAACAGTCTTTAACTCTACAGTACCCCCAAATACTGCAACCCTGCCAAGACTCGACATGCAGACATTTGGGAACATCTACCAGACTAAGCAAAGGCCAGCTTCTCTTCCCCATGCTCTGCCACATCAAAGCGGGATGGCTTTATCTCGGTCCACTACCCCCTACAACCCATCTCCGTGGTTCCTGCCTATTCTTACTCCTTCCACTGTCCAGCATAGAGCGCTTGGGCTCATTATTGAAGGAAAGCAAACACTAGTTACAAATGAAGAATGTGTCCTCCTTGTCATTTTGGAGCCATAGCGATCAACACCAGGCAGTGCCTTCCATAACAGGCCCAACACAATACTGGTAGAACCTGAAGCTTTCTAGGCTTGAGGCCTCTGCATCCTGCCAGAAAGAGCCCAGAAACAGCTCAGAGAAAGTGGAAAGGATGGAGTGAAAGCACACAGAGTCTCTCAGGAACAGCTGTGGTTCTCTTTCTGGAGCCCAAGAAGCAACAGGTTAGCATAAAACAGAACCTGTCTAAAATACATTCATAAGATCGAACAATGCCAATTCTAGTATTGCTACAACTGCATCTATGCAAAATATAATCTACATCTCCAAAGGCTACAAAGCAACAAACTGAAGAAAATCATATGATTATTTAGAACACTTGATTTTTTTTCAAAGTGTCCTTAATGTATGGAAAAAGGAAAGTAGTCAAATTAGGTTCTAGAGGTAATGTTTTTTTTTTTTTGTGGGTTTCTAATTCTTTTATGTCAGGGGTTTCCACTTTAATTTTAATTAGGAAATTAGGTTCCTGGGTGTTGAATTTGATGTTATTTGGGATCAAAGTTTTGTGTCAACAAGCCTTTACAAACAAGATATACATACACACACACACACATGGCTTCTGAAAGTAGATCCCCCTAAGCCCTAGTGTGTACTGTTATTTTGTCAAACTGTAGTTCTAGTGACGGGGTAAGGGAAAAAAAATGAAGTAGGCTTTGAGAGTGTGATTTAGAAGAACTAAGCATTGAAAGATGTTTACATAAAATATATTAATTGATCAGAAATTTGTTTCAGAAACCATCATGGGTTGCTGGAAATTTGCTAAAAATTGTTTCATGGAGAATGTAGATTGTAGAATTCGACAGTCAAACACAAACTAGATGATTGACTGCCGCAGCTTGTGTGGACCTGACCACGGTGGGATGCCGAGGCCTTGCGTCTGAAATGTCGGAATCTACCAGCATCATTTTGGCTTATGATTGAACACACCGTCATCGATCATGTGGCTTCAATGGCGGCAAAGAAGCCACACACTCAGCAACTAGTGTTTGCTTCTAGAATTTTTTCTTTGTTCTTGTTTCTTTGTTATATATTTATCCAGTCACAGAGACTTCACCGAGTTTTGTTTACACAGCTTGTATTAACAAATTCATGAACTACATTGTCATCGCCAAGTCATCTGGCCAATTTCTCATGAATTTGGAGCATTTTCTGATTATCAAACTGCCTTGAAAAACTCTCACTCCAGGGGACCTTCAGAAACTTTCATGTAGGACCAAAAACTTAAACTGCTTGTAACACTTTTTTTTCTTCCTTAGGTAGGCAGAAATGTTTGTACTATCACTGACAATCAATCTGGTGCTTCATTTTACCGCAACTACAAAGAACTGTCTCATGCCGTGGTTAAAAAAAAAATAAAAATGAATAAAATGCACAAAATGAGAAGCCTGAGTAATTTTCCACGTGCTGCTAAGTACTGCGGAGTATGCCGGGTCTAGCCTTTAATCTCGGTGGGAAGCCGTAGCAGCTCTAAACTCCTGTTTGCTGTCAGATGCCTTTTGCACGGTTATTATAAAAGAGAGGCAAGAAATCCTTCCAATTTATCTTACCTTACTCTTCTGACCTGCTCCTATTCTCATTAACACTTTATAGTTGTTCAGAGCTCAGAATGTGCAGATTTCCCCAGCCCCAGGCGGGATGAGAAACTGGGATACAAGAGGTTTGGTGTTTCCCCACTCGGCCTTCCAGGCACTTGTCTGCTTTCTGTCTCAGCAAGCTTTTCACCTCCTGAACTCAGCTCCTGCTGTCTGTCCAGTCCACTTACTAACACTTAAGGATACATCCTCAGTGAACTTCAGACCAGGGCGGTCAACTCATCTATGCATCATGGAGTTTACCTTGGGTGATGAAATGGGCCTGGAGCTGGTGGGGAGGTCAGACTTACCAAAGTTGTCTGTCTCCTGAGTCGGGAAGCAAGGGTCGAGGTTCTTAGCAGGCTCTGAGTGATAATATAACCTTTCTCCTGTTAAATAAGAACCCGGAAGGCCCTGAACCAATCAATACAGGAGAATCTCAGCAACAGCTTTGAGTGGAGGTAGGAAGCCCTGTGGACAATTATCTCAGCTGTAAGCAATTAACTAGTTGAGTTGTAACACCAACTGACTGATTGGGTAAACTGTAATTGGTTGATGAACTCTCTGGCTTGCCTCATTTTTCTGGAAACGACCTCTGATATTCCTGGGGATGGAAGTGTTTACACGTTCTCTCTGGTGCTGGGAGATGCCTGGTTGTTGGATTATTTTTGTTTCTTTGTTCAGATGCTCTTGAGTATAAGTAACCTGGAGTATTTTTCTCTTAGCACTGCCTCTAGGTCTCTCTCGCTAAGGCCTTGGATTCTCTTGACCTCCCACTTTGGTTGCTCCGGACTAAAACTGAAATCACTACAGTTTCCCAACTTTGACGCCAGTCCTTTGGAAACAGTTCTCAAGCCCCTCGAGAATTTCGAAAGATCATTTCTTGCTGTGAACTACATGAGTAGGGTAGGTAAGTAGCGGATGGCTTCAATGGTATCCCAGGTGTAGTGTTTGGCAACTAGTCAGGAATTTTATGAGACCATTGGCATGGCCTGAGTGACTTGCAATTAGCCCCAAGTGAGAATATAGCCCAAAAAAATTGACAAAGGCCCCACAAACCAGCTATTCCTGTTCCCTAGGGTGCAAGAGCCAGGACCGACTCAGAGGAGGTGGCTTCCCACCACACTGCCATCTCAGTGAGTGTAGCTGGGTGTCTGTGTTACTCCTTCTTTTGTACCCCTTGCTTGGCACATGTTTGGGATTTGTTTGTTGATGACTGACTGAATGAATGAATGAATTTGAGACAGGATTCGCTGTTTATTCTGATCTTTGCTGAAATGTCTGAGGCAGATTCCTCAGTGCTCCACTGTGCCTGTTGACAAGTTCCTGAGAGACTGCCTCCTCGTCCACTCGTCATGGCTTCACTCCTGGCAGCGTCGCTCACCTTAGCCCTATTCTCGGCTCCTCTCTTTCCATCTACCCTCTAGGTTCATGGATCTCCTATGCATTGCAGTAGGTGGGAAGAAAGCAACGTTGAAGTTTCTACAACCCTGGCTTCTAGTTCAGCCATGTGGTTCCTGTGTGATCTCAGAAACACACAGCCTCTTGTAGCCTCGGCGTCTTCATGAATGAGAGTCTCCTCGCTGCTGTAGCCATCTCAGTGGGCTCATGGGGATCGAAGGAGCTGATGCACGTGCCGGGGCCTTGGGACCTGAAAAGTGCCTCAATTCTCCTTCAAGACAAAAAGAGTCAGCACAGAAATCTAGCTCGATGGCACGAAGCAGGATGTTGACTTTTCCCAGGCTTCTATTTCTTCACTCATAGACAGGCAATAATAACACCTACCACTCAGGGCTTTTAGGAGCTCAGTGGAATTGTTCACAACAACCACTTTCCTTTCCCAGTTTCCTGACTCAGATGTTTGAGATGTGTCCTTGTCATTTTCAGTCCATCCTTAAGGTGCCCATAGTCTCAGGAGAAAAGCATTCTGATCCTACTGTGTCAGAGAAAAGGCTCTAGGAGTCAGAGGTCAGATCATCTGTCCCGTTAACCTTTCTCTGTAACTGCGCCTATCTGAAGAAGGCTAGGAATTAGGTTGTGAGGAGCCTTGTGCGGACTAGTTACCAGAGCACCTGTGCTTGGCTGGTTTTCTAGGGGTCTTAATTACCACTGTTCCTCCAGAAACCTTTCTGCAGCATTAGATTGGAGAGTGGGATTCAAGGGCATTGGTAAGAACTACCAAAGATTGGTGAAGGCAGAGGCCTTCTCCATGTGCACAGCCAGGTTTAGGCCCACCCCTCTACAATACACCTGTTGCTGACAAAATGCTGCAACCTCTTGGGCTCCCTGGGATCATCAACAGAGAGGAGTTGCCTTGGCCCGTGGCCCTGTCTGCAATCATGGCCTTCTTTCTCATCCCTTTGAAGCTGGTGCCTGAAGGTAAGAGAGAGAGGCTAAGGAAGTAAATAAAGCAACCAATGGACTGTTTGATATGTCTCATCCTGACTGAGCAAACCGGGTTGGATGCCAGCCACATGCTTTCCCTGTTCTTAGTCTGGACAGGCCCAGCAGAACTGTAGAGTGCAGGTCTCACACTGCTCACTAAACCGCATTCTGAGGCCTTGACGTAGCAACTCTGCTTCTCTTTGCATCTGATGTCACACTGCCTCGAGGTTGGTCTTGCATCTACCCCTACTAGGAGTGGCCACCTTCTCCAGTGACCTTCTCCGGTCTTTTAGCTATGAAATGGGTGGGATAGTAACAGAACAACCTCAGGAGAGGGTTGTAGGATGTGAGATGACCCTTGTGATGAACTTTTTTTTAGGTCTTGGCATGGAACAAGATCGACTTGCAGGAGTGGTTTCCTGAGTATCCATACATAAACGCACCGAGGGAGAGATGGTATCTGTGTGAAAATTTCCTAGGTATGTCTACGTTTCCAAACGCTGAATCTTCTTTCCAGCCAAGTAAATTTACATGCAGAATTTATTCCTTTATTTTTAACATCCCTCTGAAATTAGGATGTTAAACTTACGTCAGCGTTTTTCTAGGCCTAATGTTAGTTAAAATGAGATCATGTGTGGTTTCCCTGTGTGGCTGAGTTTGTTTGCTCATTATCATTAACCAATAAGAATTGAAACTCTGAGGTTCCAAGCCCTGGTTCCAAAAATTAAGTTTTAGTGTGCCATCAGCTCTCCCAGAAAGACCACCAGAAATGAGCATCAGCCGTAAAGTTATATCTTGCACGTGTAATTGCTTACACAATTACCTGTCACTTCCCACACCGATACAATTTCCGATCTCTCTTGTCAGTGTGTCTGAAGCAGCTTGCACTGTGACCAGAAATAGACTGGGTCTTAGGTCCTTGGTTCAAGTTCTCCCTCATTCATGACCTTCTAGGTTTTTCCTGGTATTTTCTGGAGTTTTTGATCACAGAGGATCTTTTGTTCGGAAGCATGCCCCAAGGCCAGGCTTTTGCCTTTAGACCTGCTGGTGCCAGCAGAGTTCTGTGTGCTCCCTCCCTCTTCCACGAGTAACCATGGTGCCAGGAGCAGCCCCAAGAGCCGCAGGCTCCTCGGCGGTAACTCTGCACCTCATATGGGCAGGATGCTTCTTCAAGGATGTGACTTGCGATGCATCGTTCTTTCCGGAGTTCATGTGTGCTTTTGTAAATTTTGTGAATAGGCGTTTCAACCTACGTAGCCTGAAAGACAAAAAGCGCCCTTGCCAAATCTCCCTACCGAGCACATACTGTCCAGAGTGCACTACGGTAATCGCACTTTAGGGACCATTCCTGTTCTTTCAAAGTCTCTCTGATCTCCATCTAGTGTCACAGGTGCTCAACTTACTGCGTGAAGATCAAAGAATGAGTACTTCCTCCTCTGAATTTGTGGGCATCTTAGCTTTTAAATAAATAAATAAATAAATAAATTTCTTCACACCCACACGTGCGCGCGCACGCACACACACATCCAAAACTTGAAAATCTTAGGTCTATTAGCCTCTGTAGACAAGATCCTATTTTAAAAAGAGGGACTATGCCCCCAGGCGAATTATTTGGAATTTCTTTGCCTGTGAAGAAGTATGGAAACTATGTCTGTCCCTTCCTCCCTCCCTCCCACCCTCTGTCCCTTTCTCCCCTCTCATTCTCTCTGCCAATGATTACTGATTCTAATAAGAAGCCAGCCAAGAGAGCCAGGAAAATGGAAAGTCGTGGAGATGCAAGGTCTGGGGACTTCTGTAGTATCTGACTGTGTTGTGTCTTCCTACACTGAACCCCACCTCATCCTCTACCAGCTGCACACTGGCAAATAACTGCACCCATGCTATCCTTGCAAACAAGTGGCCAAGAGTCCGTTCTCTTCTACCCAGACCTTCTAGATTCTAGAATTTATAACTAAAAATTCAAGAGTTTGGAATGCGAGTGTATAGAGGGCATTTGTGTGATGTGTCGCGGCTGCAGAATCTCTTCCACTCTTCTTTCCACGTCCAAACACGTTTGCTTTAATTCTAAGATTTTTTTCAGAAAAAAAAATCACTGAGGTCTCTTTATTATGTTATTATTTTAATTACAGTATAAGGAACTCAAATCTTCATTTTTGCCTTGCCTTTCCTGTTGTTTCTGGTTGGACATAGAAACATTGCTCCATGATTTAATTACAATTAAGAAGGAGTTGCGAGTTTCTCACAGGCAGGAATGAACACGTCTACCACAGACCACAGAAAGCAGAACTGGCAGCTTCTCAGACCGAGGCAGAAAGCAAGAGCATGGATGCTAGGGAAGGTGAGGTCTGTATCCCTACCCCCTGCCATGCCTTTTGTTTTCTGCCTGTGTTCTACAGCACTGAAGACCTGATTGCCCCGACCCCAATCAGAAGTTCCCATTTGTCCAGTCGGTTACAGAATAAAGCACAGCCTCCGCGTCCCACCCGTGGTCCTCTTCCTTGGGGCCACAGTGGCCCAGCTCTAGCTTCACTTTCAAAACCCATACTTTTCCTGGCTGTTCACCAAGTGAGCTCTGCCTTTTCTACGCCTGGGCCTTGCCCAAGAACACTGCAAATCTCTTCTGTCCTTCTAGTCTCGCCACCCCTGACCATTTCAGCGAGAGGTTGCGTGTTTCCCCCTCGAAGTTTAATATGAGGGAGCGTGGGCTCCAGACTCAGGCAGAGCCACTTAAAATCCCGTGACCTTCAGCATGTGCCTTCATTTGTTATCTAAGAACGAAAATGGCTGAGAACAATGCTCCTGGGGGGGCTGCCGGCTGTAAGAGCTGCATGAGATCACACGTGAATGCACTTAGATGATCAATATGTATTTCCCTTCCCCTTACCACTCAGACAACACTGCTTGCTTTGTGGGTTTCTAGACCACATCTTCCCAACTCTATGAAAGTGCAGGGTCCTTGAGAGCAAGGGCTTTTCTTAAGTTTACTTGAATATTCTCCAATACTAAGAGGGGTGACTGGCAAAAGCAGTATTTTTTATGGATGAATAAGTAATCTTTCAGTCTTCTCCAGACATAGCAGACAGTGGCATGGAGGGGACATAGGGAGAGCAGAGCCATGCTGCACAGGAGAATGTCTTCGCAAGGCGCTGTCACTTCTGGCACCATTGACAGTTGTGGAAAGACACCTCCAGCAATGTACGCAGTCATCTCCTAGGCTCTTTGTGCTTTCTGAGTGTGAACGTGAGGATGCATACTTTGAGAAGGATCACCGGGCTTACGTTTCCCACAACAGCAAAGAGGGACTCAGGATCACACGGAAATGAATTGGTTGACATCTGAGGTCCTTGCACTTGTCATGTAAAGCACACAATAGGCTCTCACGGTTCCCTTTTGTAAAACTTCCCTTTAATAAACTGCCCACTGCTGTGTAATCCAGACGGCTGTTGGCACATCCGTGTAAAAGGATGCCTTAAATCCCATGAAAATAGGGGAGCACACAAAAGCAGTGATTTATGGACATCCAGGCAGAGATGGTGCCTCTTTCACAACAGGGGACAGAAAAATTCTTTCAAGATTCTATACATAGAAAGGTTATTGCCTCATTATGAGGAGGACTGTTTGACAAAGAGATCCAGGCAGAGAATATCTATTCCTCAGGAGGAGCTATCTGTTGCTTCTCTTGGGGAGAAGAAAGAAAGAAGTCATGCTTTGGAATATTTACTGCCAAAGCTGTTTCTAAGAGGATTATTTTTCTTATATGACCCAGGAGCAGCCCCGGCATCACATCAAAAGGGAGGAATGAGCCACGGCGGTGTTTAGGATTTCGTAACATCAGCAGGTAAATTGAGACTGTCCATAGGTGACCTTGAAGGCACACCATGAAGTATGATGGTCCTCATCCCCTAGAAGGACATTTTTGGCACTTATGAAATGGTGACCAGATCTTGAAGTCATGTGTCTTTCCTCTTAGGGGAATTTGCAATATAAATTTTAGCACAGAGGTCTTTATTTGGGTCTTCAAGGGCTTAATGTGATACCATGATTTCATAGATAAACAATTGCCAATCATTTAAGTTGGAAGCAAGATGTCCAAGCCTGGTGAGTTTGACCCCTATAACCCATGTAAAGGTGGAAGCAGACACTGACTACACAAAGTTGTGTGACCGACCACCACACTGACTGTGCCATACATACCTCCCCTCCTCCCCTGTGGGAGCACACACAATGAAAATAAGCAATTTTAAAAATCTTAAAAATAAATAAATGTATGACATAGAACTAAATTTAAAGTCTGATTTAATGAAAGCCTCACGGTTTCATAGAATAAAGGGCATTTTAGATGAACTTTTATTGTCATATATAATATGACAGAAAATATAAATCAACACAGAAATGGTTAGTGTGAATGTGTCATAGTATCATAATTATTTCTCCTGCTAATATGCTGTCAAGTGATGAGAACAACCTAAACTGAATAATCCTGCATTTTATTAGCACCCTTAGGATTTCCTAAATCCGTATTAATTTTTGAGGTTTCCTAAAGCAATTTCAGAAGAAAGACAATCATCTTCTGTAATAATATTCTATTACAAGCAATGGATAATCGATACCATATGATTTCTTTCTCGTGGATTAGATTCATAGCAAGAAAGAAATTTGAAGGCAAAAATGTAATTAATTAATTTCAGTCCCCATTCTTATCAAGATGCAAACCATTTAGCAAGAACCAAGTGATAAGCAGTAATATTCGTGTAATCCTCCTCATAAAATACGAATATTAATGTAGACATATTTTCCAGTTCCTTTCTTACCTAAGTCTGACTATCATACATAAATGAAGACAAATATCTCATAATTATCTTCCATCTCCTGGGCAGAAAGCTTGTGCTGACACTATTTCTGAAGTGTGTACATTCTGTAGTGCAAGCTGCTTCTGAACCTTTGCTTCATAGCGTGCGAGAGTAACCAATGTGGCCGAAAGGTCGACCGTATGAGCGGGAGTTCATGTTGTGATGTATGCTCTTTTGCAAATTTTCTTCCAATCATACACCTGTCATTTTGAGCCATATTGTCCCCCTAATCAATAAAAGTGTAGAAAGCAATTTTTTTTCAAAAAGCAACAACAACAACAACAACAACAAAATGTGTTATAAGACGGGTAGCCTGTTCCACACACTAATCATCCTATAGCAACACCTTTGTCTAGAAATTATCTTTTAATCCCCCCCCCAGGTACTCTCTAATTGCTCATACATCGTGAAGGATGAGAATATTGTCATAAGAACTGAAGAGGAAGCCTTCCCACCACCGCCAATGAAGTTAATCAAGATACAGTGTACTGCTTACTATGGACGCTTCAGGATTGGCCGAGAGTATGAAAATGGGCTCTGGGTCTCCCACCTCATTCTACCTCAAAGCATTTTGGACACATCTGTCTGCTTACATTGGGAAAAAGGTTTCACTTTTGATCTTTGTGTGGGTTGGGTTGCCTGCATTCTGTTATGCTAATGATGCATTGAAGGAAAGACTGCTGTTTGCAGCCATCAAACCCAGTTACTGTTCATGGATGCCAGAGGTGGTGAGCATTCAATGCAGAGAGCGTGGTTGCCGTCTTACAAGATACCCTGCTTCAAAACATATACTAAGGAAAGAAAGCTCCCAGAGCTGGATGACAGGATCCAGGTTTGCACTGTGGAAGAACATAGCTTCAAAGCAGGGCAACCACGGAGATCCGATCAGTGAAATTCCGGGTGGAGGGAATCTGGGTCGATGAACATGGGGAGAATTGAGTTGACCTTAGGGGTAGCTAAAGAGTATTCATCTTGTAAAAATTGATTAGAATATATACACTTAACTTCCTGTATCTGTGTTTTGTTTTTTGTAGAGTATTCTTTGAGCTATTAAAGCTATCTAACTTCAATTTATGAGCATAATAAATGTGGGCTTAGAGCTGGAGGTTTCTGGACCTTAAGCTATGCCTTTGTGAAGCTCACTACTGTTTAGAGAGGGTTAGAGATCAAAGAGAAAGACAAAAATGGGGATGGGCAGGGACAGAGGTGGAGGGAATAAGAACAAAGTAAAATGATGTGTATGTGTGTGAAAGTGTCCCACTGAACACAGTTTACATACCAAAGTATCACGAAGAAATATCGTAAACAAGAGGGGAACCCCACAATTATTTGAAGCTGAGGTTTTAATTGCCTTTAATTAAAATTACCATTAAATTACTTTGTGTAACACTGTGGTATTTTTCCTGAGGAGGTAACACTCTGTGTTTATAAATGAGGTGAAAGAGCGGCTGAGCTTCAAGAGGAATCCCCTGGGGATGGAGTGGACAAGCTTGGAGTTCTAGAACAAGACAGACCCCGCCTTGTTGATGGGTTCTCAGAACGTGATCTTTACACGGTACTCAGTCCTTTCACAGACATTTGAACATTTTCCTAACCAAAAACAAACAAACAAAAAAACCCTGGAAAGTGAAGCAATTCTAACAGTATTCAGTAATAGTATGCTTTAAATTGTCTGAGGAGACTACAGTCTATGTGGGGTTTGTGGCATTTCAGCTAATTTTATATCCCTGATTTTGGATATTTGTCTTTTAAAAAAAATCTAAGAGGATTATCTTAGAAATTAGCATTGCCTTGGGGACTGGTTAAATTACAAATAAGTAACTCAGAATAGCTGTAGCAGTGGTGGCGCAGGCCTTTAATCCCAGCACTCAGGAGGTAGAGGCTGGCAGATCTCTGTGAGTTTGAGGCCAGCCTGGTCTACAAGAGCTAGTTCCAGGGCAGACACCAAAGCTACAAAGAAACCCTGTCTTGGGGAAAGAAAATAAAAGAATAGCTGTAGCCAAATATTAAATATTCCTACAACTAAAACCAAAATATATTCAGTGTGGAAGCACACCTGCAATCCTAACAACTGGGAAACAAGACAGGGGCAAGAGGATGTTTGAGACTAGAAAGGATGATATAGTGAGATCCCAAACCAGGGGTCTACAGAGATGGCTAAGCCAATAAGTCAGCTGCTACACAACGTGAGGATCAAATTCAGATAACTAAGCCCCACGTCAAACGCCAGGCACAGCAGAGCTGACCTGTAATACCAGTGCTTGGGTGAGGCCAGGCAGATCCCAGGGGTTCAGTGACTAGAGTCCAGCAAAACTGGTGAGCCCCAGACTCAGTGAAAGACTCCGTCTCAAAAACAAACAATCAAATAAATGAGGAGAGCAATAGAGGAAAATACCTCCACAGGCAGCTACATCTACATAATGTACACCTGCAGACACAGACACACACACACACACAAAAACTTTTCAAACAAACTAAACCTAACTGCTTAGTGGGCCGGGATGTTTGTGCTCCTTCAGTGCGAGTCTACTCTCTGACCCACATCCAGGGAAGAGAGAAGATGAACGAGGCGGGCTGTCTGCGCACCAAACGAAATAGTAAACAGAAGTAAGCACCTAGGCAACCCAGAGTGAAATGAGCACAAGAGGACAGTGACTGTTGCTAAGGGCCTTTTGAGTTTTGCCTTTTCATCTTCTTAAGATGCTCCACCCGAATCACAGGAAATGAAGTCGTTTGCTGACTCACACACACTGTCGCTTGTTTAATGCTTGTCATGTACAAAGGTGCTGTAACTTACCTTCACGTATTCTCCTCGCAAAAAAAAAAAAAAAAAAGTCGTTCATTCTTGAGCCGACAACTCCTTCGAGCGGACATCTTTTTCCAGACCAACTTCTTGAGTTGCTTCCCTAATGAGAGCCCTTCCTGCTGAGAAGTGTCCTCTGAAGGAAAGGACTTTGTGCATGTAGAACCCCTTCCCAAGTAGAAACCTTTTCAGAGGAGAACACTTTTCCAAGAGAATCTTTGCAGGCACCTGAGACACATCCAAAGGTTCAAGAAAAGCCCCCCGAAGCTTACATGTTTGTGAAAATTCCAAAGTTACAAAGATGCAAGATTATGATTATTACAGAGAATATTCATTTTAGCCAGATTCACTGATTATTAATTTACCCTATCTGTTTTATTTCTTGTGATATGATTTATGTCTCTTATTTGTGGGCACCTTTTCCAGAACAATTTATAAATCAAATGTACATATCATGTTCTTTAACCCTTTAGTGGCAGCAATTCTCAACCTGTGGGTCGTGACCCCCAAAGACCATTGGAAAGCACAGATATTTACATTATAATTCATAACAGTAGTAAGATTGCAGATATGAAGTAGCAATGAAAATAATTTTATGGTTGAGGGTCACTATAACATGAGAAACTGAATTAAAAGGTTGCAGCATTAGGAAGGTTGAGAACCACTGCTTTAATGCATGCTTCCAATTAGATATATTTTTACATAAATACCCACACCATTTACCTAGTCTAGTCCCTTTATGATGTCACAATTATCTGTTAACAATAATTTATTTTGGATAAATTATGTTATTATAATTATGTATTCATATTTCGCTGTTTAAAAGCCAGAAGCTAATAAGCATCACTTCCTAGAAAGTCACCTTCTCAGATGCACAGGAAGCCTAGCTAATATGAAAATGTTTCTCCACTCCACCCATGGGATGGATAAGCCCTTTGTGGGTTGCTCGAACTTCTCTCCTAACTTCTATTAAGATTACCTCAATTAGAGAAGTTTGAGTAAACTTTCTTCCAGAAATTATAGTGACAAAGAGAACCTTACGAGTTGAGTCCTTCCCAGCAGTAGCATATAGAAGAAACTGCTGTACCCTAAGTGGGCTCTGCCTTTCCTGCTCTGTAGGCATCCGAGTTAGCTGTTCCCTGACAGATAGAGAGAGGTCCCAGCAAGAGCACACAGACATAGCCAGCCCTCATATACAACTGCAGTCACTGACCAGAGCAAGGATGTGTGACGTGAGAAGAGTGACCAAAACCCACGTGCCTGTGCTCAGTCGCAAGACCCGTTCCTGTGGTTTATTCTGACAGCTCCCAGCCCTGTCTATTAAAGTTAGTAAAGTGTGTTGAACTTCAACTTCTTGAGCTGTTACTGAAGAGAGTTTCCAATAGACAGCTTTCCTAACTGTTCCCGAAGGGTGGGTTGCGCCTTCCCGATACTGTATCTTGTCAGGTATGGGTGTATGTGGCCCTAGGATTCCGACAACCTCTCTGCATAGCAAGGTACAGTTTTAAAACACAGATTGACACATGGGAACCAGTGTCATGAGGAAATGTGTTACGGGAAAACAATGCTCACTTTAATCTGTTGCAAAGTAATAGAAGATAAAAGGACTAGCAGCCATCTGAGCCATGGAAACCTCATTAATCCTTCCTAATGGCCTCTTTTCATGCTTTTGAACAAGGATGTAAGCAGGCTCCCAATAGGTGGGTCCCCACGTCCCAACCATCAAAATCACTACACAGTTTAAAAATGAGAACTAAAAAGCTATGGCCCACCCATTTCTCTTAGGTAGCTCTCCTCTCCAATCATAGATAGAGGCATTTGAACAATCCCAAATTAGAAACACTCCCACTAGAATATATATGTTGAGATATGTCGAGGGACTGGGGATGTGGCTCAGTAGTTAAACAGGTTATTATAGAAGCCTAAATGCTTGAGTTCAGCTCCCCAGAACCTATACAAAAGTCAGTTGCCACGGTGCATGTACCTGCCAACCTGGTGATGGGGGGTGGAGAAGGGAGACTTCTGGAAACTTTTTGGGCCAGGTAGCCTGGCTTTACAAAGTGGGGAACAAGAGAAACCCTGTCTCAAAAAGTCTAGAAGCCGAGGACGGACACTGAGATTGAACCTCATCTGACCTCCACATGCACACACACACACACACACACACACACACACATGCACACCTCCACCCCCACCCCCACACACCCACACACAGATACATACAAATATGGTTATACATGCAGGCATTTAAGACAGACCTAGTTATTCTAAGCATCAGAGAAGGTGAAAGAAAACATCACTAATCAAAATTTCCAGCATCATATTATGTGAATCTCAGAATGCTCACCCCAATAGGGCTTGTGAAATGTTTCCTAGGACAGGGTGGGGTGTCAATGACCCACCAACAGCCCAAGGGTATTTCCTTGTGCTATTGTTGCCCAGCAAAGGGTCTCAGCCCCGGAGGACGGCCTAAAAGGTGACACTAGGCAAGAGCAAACATGAACCAGAACGTGGGGGTGTGTGAAAAGCTAGATTCTATTCCAGACCAGGAGATGGAGGCTCCCAGGAGGCAGCTAAGGACTAGATCTGCCAGACCATGGACAAGCAAGATTTCCGCTAGAGATGGCTTTGACAAGAACACACTGGGAAATAGGGTTCTTACCCAGGGATCTATTCCCTCTCTGAGAAGTGATCCTGTCTAATGCCAGAGCTTACGTACAGGAGTGTTATCTAAGTACGGTGTCAGAGTCAAAACTTTTACATTTAATACTGAATGGAAGCTCTTGACTGTGAAGCAGATAGCACAGACTCCACTCACTGACCAGCAGTGGAGTGCATAAGACCTGGTTCATCTTGTCTCCTTCATCAACATCCCAGTCTGCAAGAGTCCTACAGAGACTTGTGCCACCAGACACATCTCTCTCACACACATACACACACGCACACACACATGCACACACGCACATAAACACACATGCACACACATGTACACCCATGAACACACACAGTGCACATAAACACACATGCACACACATACACACATGCACATAAACACACATGCACACACACCCATACAAACACACACTCACATACACACACATGCACATGCACACACACACTAAAATAAACGTATCTCAAGAAAACTGATTTGGGGTGCAGGATGCACACTATGGGATGGGCACTAGTGAGATGGGTTCTTCTAGGCATCTCAGCATAAAGCTGACTACCACAGACCTGGTGTCCAGACTGTGATGATGAACAGTGTTCTACCAGACCTTTCGATTGTCTCAGGACAGTGAAGATACAGAAAGGCTGAGTGTGGGACATTCTTCAGCTGAAAGTATGCACTCTGGTTGTGTACATCAGGACTACCATGATGCAATTCTGGGAAGTAAAACAGGTAGCAACAAGGGCTAATATCCTTGG
This sequence comes from Ondatra zibethicus, assembly GCA_004026605.1. Classification (NCBI taxonomy): domain Eukaryota; kingdom Metazoa; phylum Chordata; class Mammalia; order Rodentia; family Cricetidae; genus Ondatra; species Ondatra zibethicus. The sequence goes on from PVIU01004161.1 coordinate 66,961, forward strand.
GTTTTTGTTTCTTGTGTTTTGGGGTTTTGTTTTGTTTTGATTTGGTTTGTTTTTCAAGACAGGGTTTCTCTGTGCAGCCCTGGCTGTCCTGGAACAAGCACTTTAGACTAGGCTGGCCTCAGACTCATAGAGATCCACCTGCCTCTGCCTCCTGAGTGCTGGATTTAGAAGCTTGTATCTGGCAAGGGCCAGTATCTTAACTAGGAATAGATTTTCACCACAATCATGGCAAGAAGTCTGTGCTGCTCATTTGAACCAGAGTTCTTCAGCTCTGTAAGACATCTTAGAGAGTCATTCAGTCATGCAGATGTGTGGAGCAGAGGACTCTCAGTATACACGAACCTCTGGGTTGGCCAACTGTAGGGACTGCCACTGTGTGGCCAAATCTGAGGAGTAGAGGGGGAGGGACAGGCCCTCTTCTCCCACCTCAGCCCAGGAAGGGCAAAGTGAGGTCAGGGTTGGATGTATAATGTCTTTATAGATTTTTTTTTAAATCATAGTTTGATGTGTAGCCTAGAATCAAATACCGGATTTGGCTAACAACCTTGGACTATTTCCACTAGCTCTCTGGCTTTCTTCATCTTTTAGAATATTGGTTTCCTCTTCGTGTGTGTGTGTGTGTGTGTGTGTGTGCTTGCGTGTGCAAGCGTGCAAACTCAAGTGGAGGCCCAAGGTCACCTAAATGCATCTTTCTCAATTGTTCTCCATGTTAACTTTTGATGCAGGGTCTCTTACTGATCTTGAAGCCCATTGGATCTGTTAGACAGGCTGTCCAGTGAGCGTCAGAGGTTCTCTTTCTCTTACACACCAGAGCTAGGGTTACAGGAGCAAGCTGCCGACCACTTTATTATTTTTTAGTTTTTATATTGTAATTTAACTACGAAGTTTCTCCCTTTCCTCCCTCTAAAAAACTCCTCTCCTCTCTCCTACAAATCCATGACCTCCTTTTCATGGATTTCTTTGAGTTGTTATCGCATGCACATATGCATTTGTACATACTTATGTTTTCCCAAATATCACCTCTGAGTCTATATAATGTTACTTGATGTATGTTTTCAGGGTCAACTGCTTGGTACTGGACCACCAATTGGTGTGCTTTTCTCTGGGGTGGGGCTCCCCGTCTCCCTCCTAGCTTTACTCAGTTGCTTGGAGTTCTTTGGATAGACTTGAGTTCTTGTGGGCTTTCCTTGTCCAGTTGGGCGGGTTCATTGTTATCCTCCTTGTTCAGCTTATGTTTGGACAGTCATGGTAGTGAGACTTCTGATGTTACTAGGTGGTTTGAAGAAGTAGGGTCCCTATAGGCTCATATATTTAAATGCTTAGTTTCAGAGAGTGGGACTCCTTGAAAGGATTAGAAGGATTATAACATGTGATCTTATTGGAGGAAATGTCACTGGGTGTGGGCTTTGAAGTTTCAGAAACCTATGCCAGACCCAGACTCTCTCTCTCCACCCCCACCCTCTCACTCTCTGGAACTCTTAACTACTGTTCCAGCATCATGTCTACCTGAATGCTGCCGTGCTGTCTGCCATGATGATAATGGGCAAAACCTCTGCAACTGTAAAGCCCCCAATTGAATGCTTTCTCTTATAAGACTGGAATTGTTCGTGGTGCCTCTTCACAGGGATAGAACAGTGAGTAAGACACTAGGAGACACAATCCCACCGCAAGCTCCCTGATTTTTCTTGCTATTACAATGTTTTTATACCTTCTTCTGCAATGTTCCCTGAACTTTAGGTGTGGTAATGTGTTGTAGATGTATCCACTAAGGCTGTGCTCCACAACTCTGCAATTTTATTCGCTGTGGTTTTCTGTGGAAGTCACCATCTGTTGCAAAGAGAGGTTTCCTTGATGAGGGGTGAAGACTACACTTACCTGTGGGTATAAGGACAATTATCTATAGATTGATATTAGGGATTATGCTGGTTTAGTGAATTAGTAGTTTTAGATTCTTCTCAATAATCATGATTTTACTAGCACCAACTAGTTAGCTAGATTTCCAGTATAAACAGGGGCTCCCTTTTGGTCAGTGAGTCTTGTTGACCACCAAGATATGTTTGCCACTACTGCACCTGTAAGGTTATTATACCATGCTGGTCATTGATAAGGCTTATAGGTGTCAAAGCTGGGTAGGGATGTTTCCATGTTGGTTGTTGATATGGTTTATAGGTGTCAAAGGTGGGTAGGGCTCTTTGTTGCCTTTCTCCTTTGGAAGCTTGCATGGTGCACTCTGCAACCACAAAAGCTAGTCCTCAGGGAGTGGGCATTCAGGTCAGTTCAAACTCAGGGGCCCCTGAAGTATATAATGTTCAACAATAGGGATTTATTTCCTACCCCTGGGGGATAACCAAGGGCAGCAGCAGTAGGCTGTAAGCTTTGGGAGTCTCTTAGATATCTCTGGCCAGTTACACAATAGAGGGTTTCTCAAGTTTGGTATTGGGGTTTTTGTTGGGGGATATTTGGCTTCTGGAAGGAACATTGTCAGCTAAGATGAAAAAAGTTCATTAGAGCTATACTTGTATGTCTATTTATACACAGAATTGTATGGGTTATACAGTTTTTTTTCCCTTTTTTGGTAAATAGTTAATAGTATGGTTTCTTGTGGCTTTTTCAGCCATCCATATTGTTATTTGACCTACCTATCTCCTTTTCCTGTGTTCATTCCCTCCCTCTTCTCTAAGAAGCTCCCTTGTCCTTTTCCCCATCAAATCAATTGTGTCCTACTCTTCCCTTTACCCTCCTCCCACCTTCTTCTGTACTAACCTCGCCCCCCTCCCGAAGGAGCCCCCCATTTTCCCTCTCATCAACCACTTTTTATGTGGGTTCTGGCCATCCTACCTTAGGTCTACTAGCTTGCCCCACAGGCGCTTACTGAACAAAGCTATCTCCCCAGACTCTTTTTTCCTGATTTAATTCATGTTATATACTACTGGACAGATGCATACAATGTACCCTTTTCAATATATGTGTCTGTAAGCGAATGATACTTATTTGCCTTTCACAGGTGATGTGGAATATGGTATCTGTTCTGTGCCCCTTTTCTATCATTCACTGCCATACTCAGTTATTTTGGCCCTGAAGTTGCTCTAGATTTGGTCATTGTTAGCTCCTCCAAGTCCTTCTGAATTTTTTTTGTTAGCACATTTTATTTCTGGCACATTGAAACATGATATGCTCATCTTGCGTTTATTCTCCGCTAGTCTTGTGATCAACTGTTTCTCTAGGAAGCCTTGGTTCCTGTAGTCAGAAAGAATAGACACTAAAAAAATGTAGGATAAGTGTGCTCATTGCTACTGTGGTGTCTTTGTTATCGTTTAATTGCTGTGATAACACACTATGACTAAGGCAACTTACAAAACAGAATTTAATTTGGGGTGCATGGTTCCAGAAGGTAGTCCATGACCATGATGGTTGGGAGCATGGCAACAGACAGAAGACATGGTACCAGAGTAGTAGTTGAGAGCTTACATCTTGAGACAACAACCAGAAGACAGAGAGAGAAAGAGAGAGAGAGAGAAAGAGAGAGAGAGAGAGAGAGAGAGAGAGAGAGAGAGAGAGAGAGAGAACGAGAACGCTCTACTAGGAATGTATGGACTTTTGAAACCTCAAAGTTCACCCTTAGTGGCATACCTCCTCCAACAAGACTAAACCTCCTAATCCTTCCTGAACAGTTCCACCAACTAGGGACCATGTATTCAAACACATGAGCCTATGGGTCATTTGCATTCAGCTCACCACACGCCGTGCCTTTAGATGCTTTCAGTGGCCAATACTAGAAAACATAAGTATTCAGGAATACATAAGCATGCACATTTATATCTATGTGTGTATTTGTATGTATATACGTTTATTTATATATACTTATATATACAAACACGTATCTTAGAATGTATGGATTCACAATGGTGCCTCCTATTCTAAATCATCCCCATGAATTCTTGTCTTAGTTCTGAATTTGTAGGTCCCTTTATTGGTTCTGTATCTTTAGGTCCCTTTTTCCATGGTGACTTTCTTTGCTCTCAACAATATCAACACATATATTCATTTGCTTAATTCTATAATGCTTCATGTAGCCTCCACATTGCTTTACCTGTATCACTATTGCACAAGTAAAACTAATAAAGCTTAGGGTAATTTTTCTTTCTTCGGTGATTGCCTGTTCTGCCCTGCAACTAAGATTCAGGACATATGGACAAATGCATCCTGTCTGTAAGTTACTGGGATCAGCGCTCCCTCTCTCGCTGCTGTCATGATATATGTTTGGAATAGAACACGGCTTATTTGCTGTAGTTTGTTTTCTGTTTCAGTCCCCACTCCCTTTTCTCACCCAGGTTGACTTAGCCTTATTTTAAATTTGTAGAACATTAGCATGCTTCTGAACCTCCAAACTGCAAATTGGTACAAAGAGAGAAATGAAATCCCTCCCTACACTCCTTCATGCCTTGTTCCCTAATTCCATTGAGGTAACTGAGGTCAGTGTTTTCTATTTTATTCTTTAAATTTAGTTCACCAGGATAGCCAGGATAACACTGCAGACTGTGTGGGTTACGTGACAGATATTTATTTTCTCCCAGTTCTTGGGCCCGGGATTTCAGATAAATACACAGTAGCCTGTTTCCCTTGGAGGCATCTTGGCTTGCAGGTGGTCTGCCTGTCACTGTCTCGTCACAGAGGTACCTGTTTATGCATACATACATCGCTTTGGTGTCTCTTCTGTGCCCTAACCTCTCAGGGGGACTCCAGTACAGTTAGACTGTCATAAAGGCCCAACGATCCCATTTGTTATGTTTGAGCCCCATCTCCAAATACGGTAACATTTTGGAACACTAGAAGTTGGTGCTTCGATATGTGGATTTTGTAGAGGATTTAATCGCTCGCTCTCTCTCTCTCTCTCTCTTGTGTGTGTGTTTGAGTGTGTGAAGATAAGCAGGTATGTGTATATTCTTATTCCCTTATTTCTTTCACAAATGAGACTGTAGTATTTACACCTATTTGCACTTTTCTGGCTGTTTTTTTTTTTCAGAGGCATTTAGTTAAACACAGTTTTGGATTTTCACATATATTTTGTAACATCTGTTGCATATTTCTAAGATCTGAGAATCTAACATTTACATTTACAATGAGTACATCAGTCTTAATCTCATCGAAAGTCTGTTTGGACTAGACAGTGAGGTGTCAGTGGAGTCTGGGCCAAGAGTCCTGAAAACACAATCTCTCAGTACAGCATAGCGTAAACCTCAAGTCCTAACTGAGCAGCAAGCTGAAGTTGCATCATTATTATTTCAAGAGTGACTTTAAGCAAGAGCTGTAGGGCCACTTTTTCTCACAAAACGATCTTGTTTAAAATGTAAATATTTTAAATGTAGATATTTTCTCTCCAAAGATCTGAGTAATCTTTCTCCTGGACAGAAGAAAGAGAAGCAAAGAAATATGGAAAACATGCTTTAGCACCAATCCCCCAGAACTGCCTAAAGCCACTTACGTTTGCATAGGCACAATTACAAAGTGGCCAAAGAAGTAGCCAATACAATAGGAACCTGTGCACTAAAGACCTTGGACTCGAATCCTAAACGCACATCATTGAAACAGAGGCCGAGCCCTCTGCCCGAGAAGAGGAAACGAAGCAGGGGTGGGGGTAGGGAGGTGGGGGTAGGGGGTGGGGATAGGAAGGTGGGGTGGGTGTCCGTACGCTGTTTGGAGTCTCCACCACTCACCCTTGTCCATCTGCCAGGCTTTATTTGTCTGCTAACAGCTTGTGTATTCACTCTCGATGGTGGACTTTACCCCTTCCCATTAATACAAAACTCTCCTTGAATATTAATTGAGGAGGAGAGGAAAGGCACACCTGAGGATAGAAGACATCCGCTGGCCCTCTCTCCCCAGAGCCTGTCTTTGGCGTGTGGGCCACACACACCTCTTCATCCGATTTATCACAAAATTTGCTTTGAGTTTTTCCTTTACCTTGTAAGGGTATGGCTGCCGCAGCTAGTCCAACAAACAGAATGTCTACATTTAGATGCTGATATTTTAGGAGGGTCATGAAATGAAATTCTCCTCGGGAGCGAGCATATGTTGAAAGTGCATGGCAGAGCCGCATGTGTACGAGTGTGGAGAGGAAGCGGGGAGAGAGGCCCTTCTGTCTTTTTTGATGCATATTCATGTGGAACTCCAAAAGTTCTTTAGAGGAAAGTTTCATTTAGATATTTGATTCTTGATAGTCACTGCAAATCGAGCGAAAAGGAACCATGGACTTCTCGGTTTTTCTTGCGGTTTAAACTGTCAGCGCGTGGCCACTAATGGGTTTAATGTGTTATTTGGCATCGTGAGATATAATTTATTTTGATTGAAAACTATTTATCTCACTGTTTTGGACTGAGGAATGATTTCCCATGATTAAGCTTTCAATTTTTTTCCTTGATACATTTGATTTTTGCCATTAGCTGCATTTACAACAGCTTTTATTAAGCATCTTTCTGTTTTAAACTGGTTTATATTACAGTGATGCATATTCACTTTTAAAAACTCAAACGATATGAAAGTGTGTAAACAGGAACACACAAATATGCCTAGTCACAGCGATATTCCTATGGCCTTCGCTGCTCAGAGCCTCTTGCAGAGGCAATATGTGCATTTTTCTACCTTGAAATGTATCGAACAATGTATATGGTGAAACTACATCAGTATATTTCTGCATATGATGGCTATCTGAAATACCCCTGAATAGCTATGATCTTATATTCATATGTATACATACATGAGTGTATGTATGCAATCCATATCCTACTTACGTACATGATTCCCATAAAACACTTGCTTATGTATATTATTTTAGCAGCTGATTTGTATCCCATTGCCCTGAATCATAATTTTTAGTGTTCGGTTTAAGAATGTTTAAGATGGGGCTGGAGAGATAGCTTAGAGGTTAAGAGCACTGGCTACATTTCCAAAGGTCCTGAGTTCAATTCCCAGCAACCACATGGTGGCTCACAACCATCTGTAATGAGATATGGTGCCCTCTTCTGGCCTTCAGGGACATATGCAGGCAGAACACTTTGTACTTCATAAAAAAAAAGAATGTTTAAGATATTTTGAGCATTTCTTTTTAATAAAAGTGACTGATATCAACTAAATGTCTCTCCTGTTAGTCAGTATATACACCCAACTAGAGGAAAGAAGCAGAGCTCACCATTGGTGGTCTGCTAAGTTAATACATTACAAAAGGTCTCCATCAAATGCTCACAGGCTGTTGGCTCTGACACAGAGTTGGGCAAGGAATGGCTGTTTTGCGGACTAGAACTAGCCCCAATATCTAGCCTTTTGACCTGCATTCCAGCCTTCCCATGGTGCTGGATTCCTAATCAACCAATCAGTCTTGCAGACACACTGTGGGGGTTTGAATAGGTATGGCCCCCATAGACTCATGCGTTTGAATGTTTGGCCCATAAAGAATGATGCTATTAGGGGTGTGGCCTTGCTTGAGGAAGTGTGTTACTGTGGGGGTGGGCTTTGAGGTCTTACATGCTCAAGCTAGGTCCAGTGTGACACACTGTCTCCTCCTGCCTGCAGATCAAGATGTAGAGCAAGCTCCTTCTCCAGACCATGTCTTTCTGCATGCTGCCATGCTTCCCATCATGATGACAATGGGCTAAACTTCTGAAACTGTAAGCCAGCTCCAATTAAATGTTTTCCTTTATAAGAGTTGCTGTGGTTATGGTGTCTTCCCAGCAAAAGAACCTTGACTAAGGCATACACCTTCTTGTCAGGAACTTTGGTTTACACCACTACACATCCTTATTCTTGTAATTCTTATTTTCACCATTTCTGTAATATAAATGGACATATGCATACTGATAATTATTTTTGAATCACCGGTTAGTTCGTTTCTCCACCTATACAATACACCAGATCCACCCACCTTAATAAAACTAGGTTACTAGCAAAGTAACCCCCTGGTGATTCTCAGGGGAAGAAAGTAAGAGATAAAATCATGTAGCAAGTCTACAGACCATGTCTTAAATACCCTATAGGTAAGATCATGAGCATCTAAGGGGGAATAGTTGCTGATTGGTGTGCCTTCTCAGCGGGGGCAGGGTTTAGAGAGAGAGAGAGAGACGGGGAAGAGGGGTGAGATGGATCTCCCACCCGAACACACACCTCTTGAGAAGGCCTATCTATAGTGGCAGCTCAGACTCTCCTCTATTTTGCTATCAGCGCTAAAGTCAACATTACTTTCCTGTTTCCTAATTATTTCTCTAATTCAATATCAGCATGTAAAAATGTCCTCTGAAACCATATATGTATAGACACATATGTATATGTATACACGTATGTATATGCCAATATACATATATGTATATGTGTGTGGTGTATTTGTTTAAGAAAACAAAAACTCCTTGAAATTACCTGGCGTGAATGAGAAGAAAACACGGAACACGCCACAAGCCTGCTTAGGAGTTTACTAGAGGGGGAGTGTACAGGCCTAGGGAAGCCAGGGTGCACAGAGAGAGAGAGAGAGAGAGAGGATGCCTCCAGCTTTTAAAAGCTACCTAGCGTTGTGCACGGGGGTTGATGTGACTATGTCATACACAGATGACAGGACTTACGAATGCACACAAGGGCTTAGCTTAGTCATACATGGATGATGTAATCCATGCCGCACATGGGTCATGCGGGGGGCCCTTTAGCATCCGGGGGGCCATTAGGCACTTCTGCCTGAGGAGTTGTCTGCACGTGCATGGCCTAGAACCTGGAAGTGTCAGCCTTATTGTGGCTGAAATCATAACACTCCTGATACTTAATTTAGATTGTAACTTTTTGAAAGGCTTTTCTTTTCTTTGTGTCTCTACTTCCTCTTAGCGAGCAGTCAGTAGTCAGTAATAGTTCAAGATACTATTTGTTTTTCAAATGGATCTAAACTATCATGAAGTACAACTGTGGAGTTGTAAGAGCAGTATCAGCCAAGAACATGGGGAATCATAGCTGAGAGGTTAGGCGAGGGCGTATCAGGCATGTTGCTAACGTTTTTTGTCTTTTGGTGGTGTGCTACTAACCGAGCAACTGGAAGTTCCGACATCTGTCTATGCTGTCAGCCAAATCCAGTGTTGTCCTTTTACTATTGACTGATCAACTGTACACTTCATCTGAGCTCCAACATTATCCATCCAGTCAAACTGAACTAGAATGAGAACCCAAATGAACGTTAGGGATAACGACAAAAATAAACGTCAATATCACACACACACACACACCCATCCATGGCAAGTACACCTTCCTCTTTGTCCGACACAATGCAATATTTATCACCTTGCCTGTGTGACTCCATTTTATCCTCCTGACAGGTGAGGAGAGCCAGACCCTGAAAGGTTAAAAATCTTCTTTAGAAATGCATAGGATGCTGGACCTGCCTGAAAGGCCCTTGCCGGTAACTGTAACAGGCACCTACTGCCCCAGCAGGGATTAATGGGCTGACTGACTAGTATGCTTTGTTTAAGGGTGGTGGCCACAGCCTCCTTTGTTTACTCGAGACTCAGGCAAATCAGAACCTAACTGAAGAACAAATAAAGTGGCTCAACAGGGGAACTATTTGTATAAAAGACCACGGTACACAGGCTGGGGAAGTAGAAAAATGAGGAAAACAGCCACAGAACCGCGTCCAGGGAGTGACAACTTTGGCCTTGATCTCAACCTAATCACTCAAGGTCAGGATCAAGTGAAACTTTGATCAGGGTCCCCCGTGTTCCCTGGGTCTGAGGCCACCCATGTGGCAAGCCAGGACTGAAGGAAAGGACCCCTTCACACCATCTCTGTGACCGTGGGCATCTTGCTTTTCCAATACAAAAGACAAAGGGGGTGGAATGTGAGGATGTAGGGCAAATGTCACTGGAAGAGTTTTGGTTCTTGGAAGTGAAAGCAAGCAAGGAAACAACCAAAATCTTTTAAGTCCCAGGGGCTTTACAAGAGACTCTCTTCATCCAAGGACTGCTTTGTTACTCAGAACTACATTGCTTTCATTCCCAGCCTACAGGAAGGGTGAATCCTACCCAAATGCAAAGTATCTATGGGGCATTTTATTGCTTTTGTTATTGAATATCCTCTTCTAGGAGGTCCATTAACCCTTCTAGGGCAAGGATGGTATTATTTTCTGAACATCTGGCAGGGGTTTAGAAGGCTGCTTGGAAGAGAGCAAGCAGTGGGTAATTCCTCTGTAATCTGATTTGACATTTGTTTGTTCTGTGTTAGTGGTACCAAACCACAGGTTGCGAGATAGTCCAAGTGAAAACAAGATAAAACAACAGTAACCAGCGTGCCCTCCCCCCTGGCTAGGAAACGACTGAAACATTTTCTCCCTCCATCAGCCATTTCCCTGGGAAGCCAAGCCAAGCCTCCAGCAGATTAACAATGTTAATGCTCTCCCGTAGGCGGACAGGCAACTCTCAGGGTGGCTTCTCACCTCCCCGCTCTGCCTTAGATAGAGTGACTTCACTCCCCTAATTTTTCAGAGGCGGGGGTGGGGGTGGAGAGGAGGGGGCGGGTAAAGAGTGGAGGTGGGGGTGGGGCGCTGAGGCCGTCTTCAGGAATCTCCACGCTGTCACGTCACACACATCCTATGGGAAAGTGGGAAGCAGGGAGCAACGGCACCGCAGCTGCAGCGCGGAGAGATGGATAACGCGGTGTTTAACCCCACAGTACCACAGCAGAGTTATTAAGGGCCTCCACCAGAAATGGAACTTGATACTTTGGGCTATTTAAGAACGTTCTTGCTGAAGCCAGGCAAGTTTTACTTTCAGAAATAGCTGCAGCCTCTATATCTAGTGGGAATGGGGGAGAAGCAAGACACCAAAAACATCCGTGGGAGGTTCTAGTTTTCGTCTCAGCTGTTTATATTTGGCCATGCACTTGCTTGACTAAGAGACCCTGAGACCCTCTCAAAACTTACTAACTTAACCAGGCACATCGCCAGGATTTTCCTGCGAATGATGGGGTATTTGTAAGCTGGGAAAAATTAAATGGTGGGATACTTTGTGCCCGTTGATGCGGATGCTTATCTGTGGCAAGATTTAGCTTTTCTTTCCCTCCTTTGTCAAGAACCTCATTTTCTGAGCCTCATTTCCTACCTGTAAATGAACAAGGCGAGATGACGTCAAGAACCTTCTCCTCTAGACCACTAATGTTCTGTGTTATTGCTTATGAGATAGGGTAGAGAAGAGAGACGTCCAGCGGAAATCAAGGACACATGACATGAGGTCCCAGCCTTGCCATTTACCAGATCATTAATCCTCTCTGAGCCTTAGTTTCTTTAGTCTGCAAGAGCCATTTCAGTTCTAAATTGTACAGTTTTATGGCACTGCTTATTGAGTCTGAAAATATCACAAACATAAGATCTTAGGAATTACCTTTAAGATTTTTTTTGCACCACGCAGATTGTACAACAAAAACAACCCAATTTGATCATCAACCAACAGCACTTATTGAGCAAGCAAATGGTTTACTGCCCCAAAGTGCAGAGGTGACAAGATGTATGTTTTGCAGACACCATTCATTAATGGTGGTTTTACTTGCCCTATAGTAATTGAATTTTAAATCACAATTAATATTTAGCACTAATTACCACCGTGCTCTCTTGTTTTCATGAGGTTAAACACTGTCAAGTTGATAAATTTTGTATTTTTAACACTCTAGCTTGCCTGCTTCCTAGGATGGTACCACTGGCTAACAGCCAAATAAGCACAGATTGGCGCTTCATACCCTTAGAAAACCACATGCCTGTCAAGCGCTTATGTAACCTACTTCCTGCCGTGGGTTCCACTTTCGGGTTTAACTAATGCTTTTCCTTCCTCTTCCAGGAAGCGACATGTCATTCTTTAAAAATACTCCCTTGATTATGGTGGGACGGCTGTGTGAGTGTGAGAATGGAGTGGGAAAAGGTATTTCTGGCCACAGGGCATCTCTGAGCCTCCCGGGAGCTCTGCTTCGAAGTAGGGGGGCACGTCCACCTGTGTCCTTTGCATCTCACTGGCTTTCCTAAGAGACAAGTGGGCATGCTGCTGAGGATGGCTTTAGCGCTGCTCTGGAGGTTGCTGACATGGAAGAAGGAGGAAAAGCCGTTGGTTGGTAATATTTCTTGAACCCCTCCCGTGTTGCCAGATACCATTTAACTCAGGCTCATCAGGTCCCTTGAGATAATGAAGGGCGCTGGGGTGCCCTTGAGGCTGTTTTGCTTTTCCCCCTGTTTTTCTTTTCCATGAGTGATTTTGTGTTCCGCTGATTCTCCCCATTGAGGGCAAGGAGGCCACCCCACCAGCATCTCCCTGGCCTCCATCCTCCTAGCTTAATCAACCCTATGGGCCGAAGACTTCCTCTCATGTCCGGGTACCAATCTCAAGGAATATTCAGATTGGCCTGGCTGTGTCACATGCCCATGACTGACCTGCATCCTCTGCTTAGGGATCCGGGTGTGAGGCACAGGGGTAGGCCGGTCGGGTATGGAATAGGGGAGGAGTTTTTTGAAGGAGCCAAAAGAAGATGGTGGCAATACTTCCTAGACAAGGACTACCGCAGACGTCACAGCGAGCTGCTCAGGAGTAACGTGGGTTTGAGCTCCAGTTTGCATGCTTTTCTCTGGCAGAACAGAATAATCATCCCCAAAGATATGGTGAAGGGTGGTTAGCTGAGTCTCGGTGGACTCAGCTATTTATTAGCACGCATTTATCGACAGCTACCCTGATCTGCCTCTCTTCCTCCTCTGAAGGTTCTTACCATACAGAAGTAGCACTTGGATACTACTTGGATACGTAGGCAGCCATGTAGATTTAAAGGCATATGGTCTGGCTTGGATGGCGTACAATTTACAAGATGGCTTTGAAGCCAAACTTGCTGCTTATTTCATGCCCTGCATATTTAATCACTGCTTGATATGAATGAAGCGTTTTATCCAAAGATAGGAGCCACAGAAATCTTACCTATGTTCAGTCATGAAATCTCTTTCAACATATTAATAAGGCAGTCTTCAAGGGGAATATCACCTTTGTGAAGAAAGTCTGCTTGGAGTATCTTTCTGGGAGTCCCAAATGTTTTTGATCAACTTGACCACCATTGTAGAAGACAGCAAGCACAAATGATCCCACTTGAATACTTTTCTGGAAAATTCTGGAGCCCCAAAGAAAATTCTCCCATGGTTAGTGAATAGTGATAAATCTTTGACTTATTTCAGCTTCTCAAAGAGAGGGAGGGCATTGCCCACATCACTCGCTCTATGTGGGGGTGACACGTGACTGGTGTACCACATTTCTCTGAAGCACTAGTTTCTTTTTATTTCTTTTGTTTGTCTTCTGTAACCAAGACTTCATTCATCTGAATTCTCCTTCTGGCTGACCACGTTAGGTAATGCTAGCCAGGGGCAAGGGTAGCAATCACTGGAGAACTTTTATTTTCTCTCTAAAAAGAGCTTTTATACTTTATTTTGGCGCATTAACACTACTGGGGCTCTTTAAAACCTGGCATTTAAGCAGACAGGCAGATCTAGCAAATTCCAGTTGTGTAAATCTGACAGTGAGGGAAGGTGGAGGCTTGTCCTGGATTGAGTAATGTGATGCTGGTATACCGCCCAGCCCAGGGCCTCCACCTGCCTTTCACGTAGGGCAGCTACTTAGTTGCTGTCAGGTCAAGGTCACTGTCTGCGTGTAGTCTCTGTACAGGAACGTGTGGGACATGGGGAGTGGGAATTATTAGCCACTTCTGGCTTTTGGATCTCTGCTCAAATGACTCCTTGCCTTTTTCTTCTCTAGTGCTCAGCATCTCAGATAAAAATGCTAAAAACAGAAGAAGAAAGGAAAAGAAATTTTACCTCAAATCTTAAGAGACAGAAAGGGCAGAGGAAGCAATTTTACTGTCCCTTTTTTTTTTTTAAATTTCCCCAAGCTTGATGCACTCCCTGTTCCTCCAGAGTCTTCACACAGTCTCTTCCTTTGTCAAGAACATTTTCCCTCTCGTATTTGTTTATAACTTCTTTATATTTGTTTAGGTTTCCTCCTCCTCAGAAAGCCTTGCTTGGATCTGGCCCCAAAGTCAACTTTGATGTCAATCTTGTAGGCCTACAGAGTCCCGTACTCCCTGAATCTGCCTCATCAAAGAGATGCTCCCAGGAGACTGGGTCTGGCAGCTGCTGGGAGCTACAGGGTGGTTGGAGATTGTGTCTGCCTTATCCCTCCTTGTTGGTAACTGTTGACCACACCAAGGTCAGAGCACATTCTCAGTAAAAGCCCTTCCTCGGAAGTACCCATCAGTTCTTATTCTGATGCGGCTTATAGATTGTTTGCTTGTAGTATATAATGAGCAACTAGAATATGACTAGCCCAACTTGGGGGGGGGTATATTTTTGATGCCCAAAACACAGTTCTTGTCTCTAAAGAATAAAGCTTTTTATTCTGGAACCAAAACAGAGTGACCATGCCCCAGAAATATGGGTTTGGGTTTGTCCAAATACGGTGTTGCAATGTGGTAACAGTTTCATGAAGTCTTCTGTGGTAACAAAACAGAGAAAGTTACAAGTCACGACATTTAAAAAACGTGTTGTTGGAAGCATCAGGTAGACAGTTACAGCTGAGGAAGGAGGTTCTGCTTTGGGCCTCAGACGCTGTCTGATAACCTTCTTAACTTTTGGGTGGGTAGAAATTAGGGAGGGCTTTGTTTGTGTATTCCAAAAGGATCCAACAAATCACGTGAAGTATGTTAGATCAAACACAGAGGTGGGCAATAAATGTCGATTTAAGGGGCTAACGTAAGTCAAGGTAATTGGGTCTGCACCTATATCTTTTTAACTCTAAAATCAATCACTCAAGTTTAAATCAGTTAATTGGCCTTATGGAATCTTTAATGTTACATGTAGCCCTTTCCCATGGAAACTTCAGTGACAGTATTAATTTAATTTAGTTGTAATATTGACTCAGGGTTAGTGGCCATTATATGGCCCAGCACAGTCTGAGATTCATGGGAGGATGGAATTGCCCACATAACGCAGACGTTTTGCAGTAACTCCCAGGGTTAGCTGATGTCTGCACCGAGTACCCAAACAGCATTCTCAAGTGGCATTTGTCGGGTGATGCTGACATCTGTTCTGGAGAGTGGTGTGCAGTGCTGAGGGGCCATGTCTGCTCAGATGCCATCTTACACTTGACTTCCATGGATCACTTCATACCTTTGTGCCTTGGTTTTCTTATTTATAAAACTGAGCATAGATTGGTTTGTATGTCAAACAGTCCTGTTAAATGAGAGTAGGCGTGTGAGCAATAAAGTGCTTATTATGTCCTCAAAAGTGTTAATCATTCTGATTCATTATCCCATTCTTTCCTGTTTCAGCATGGTGTCTGTGCACACACACAAGTATTTATCTAAATAGTGACAGAGCCGCTCGACTTGCTTCGTAAGTTTCAGTGAGGCAGGATGAGAGGCGGATGTGTGATGCTGTGGGCAGGCTGGAAGACAGCAGTTAAAGTGTTAATCTGCACCATTGCAACTCACTTCAAAAGTGAATCACTTTGGAATGTTATGTTTAAAGAGCAGCAGTACTTGCAGTAGGAGTAGAATTCCTGGTTGTGGGAAGCCTTTGCTACTATAGTTCTGTTTGTTTCTGTTTCTGTTTTGTCCCTGTATTTCTGTTCTCCATTCCCAAGGGTGCTGCCTTTCTAAGCTGGCCTTCTACCACCCTCTCAGCAGGGGAACTATCTCCGGATGCAGCTTCTCTGGTCCACGCACTGAGGAGGCCTAAATGGCTGGAACAGCAGTCAAAAAATTCAACCTGAGTTCATTCATATTCATGCTCTGTACAGTGTTTCTGCATTCTTTCCTGCTCCAGGCTCCACCAGGAAAGTGTGTGAGCAAGGGCAGGGGACTGGGAGATGGTTCCCAGAATCTGTGGCTGATTTGCAAGCCTGAGGAGCCGGCATGAAAGGCAGCAATAAAAGTCAGTCATCAGCTCTGATATTTATGGCGAGACTGAGGAAAGAAAGAAGAGAAAGCCGTGAAATGGTATTAGGGAGTCAGAGCAGTGGAGAGAGCTCCTCACTATAACTCACACTGGACTACTTGATTTTGCACATGCATGATGGATCAGTGGGGCTCACTTTGAGAAAGGGAGTTTAAAACCTGTCCTCTCTCCAACCAATGGCATGTGGTGAGTTGCTTTTTGATATAAGATATTGAAATGTACTAAGGAGAAGTGTACACAGAAGATATCTAAAAAGCACTTCCAAGTTTTCTTTTCTGCTTCTCTCTTTCTCTCTTTCTGTTAGAAATTGGAGAAATATACTGAATTTCACATAATTAGCCTGGTTGCAGTACCAGACTGTTGCACATTTCACAAGTCTGGTTGAACTTTAGAAAGCATTTTTACAAAACACCTTTTGGTCAGTGAAAAGACAGAAAGGAAAAGGACAGTTCTCTCACGATGTTGAAAAGACTACCTGTTGGCTTTCAAATAAGAAAAAAATTGCAATATAGTGCAAACAGAAGGGATTCATTTTACTTATACAAACAAATCAACAGTAATGATAGTGAGACGCAAATGCTTGGAAAACCCTTCAAAATACTGAAATGCCACAGAATGGAGGAGTTGTGCCAATTAACTGTCACAGGGTAGGTCCAGTATTATCTGGACTTATTGATTACTTTTGTAACCTGGTGCATTATTGTCCTGTTGAGATTAGATCATGGTGCTTGGAGTTCTCAACGGCTCACCATGATTACACCCCCTATATTGTATAGCATCCTAGGAGAAGGACAAACCTGGGGCAGGAGAATATTTTTCAATCTACACTAGAGTAACTGTTCTACATATGTGCTCCCTTAAAATATATTTTGGGTCTTTTGTAATTCTTAACATCAGAACAGTCCTGTGCATTAGAGTTAGGAATTCTTGGGAACCTCGAGAGAGCATTTGCCTTTGTGAGGCTGCTGGGTATCCACTGCGGTGTGGTCATCAAATCAGCAGCAGCCGGAACATGTGAGTGACTGAAGAAAAGCAACCCTTCCTGCAGTGAAAGAACCCAGAGTTTCAGAGACTGGTGCACTCGCTCAGGTCACATACTAGTTAGAGAGAAGACATCGCAGAAAGGTCCTGCCCAGTCCCAGCTGGTGCCGCTCACCACAGCAAGCCCAGCCAGTGCCTCTCACCACAACAAGCCTCTGAAGAGTCTTTGGCACCCAGCACTTATCCGATGTCAACTAAACAGTATACTGTAGGAAATACCTGCTGACTGGTTCAGTGAAATGAGAGCCATTATACTTTTAAGATGATTTAAAAGGAGCTAAAACACAAAAGAAATCTGGTTTTTAGAGAGGCCAGCTGACTACTAATAGAGCCGTTACATATAACAAGAGGCAAGTCATAGTTTGTTTCTATTGTTACTTTGATTAGATTAAGGAACCCCTATGGCATTAGTGAGGCTTACCTTTGCATGTATCTGTGAGGGTATTTTCACAGAGGATTAACTGATGTCCTGATCTCTCTTTCTGTCTCTGTCTCTCTGCACGTGTGTGTGTGTGTGTGTGTGTGTGTGTGTGTATGTGTGTTGTAGCCACTGTCTTCTTGGGCTAGGGTCCAGGACTGAATAAATGCAAACTGAACACCACATTCATTTTCTTCTGCTTCCTGCCTGTATATATTATGTGTCCAGCTACTTCAAGTGGTTCCTGCGTCCTGCCTTCTCGGCCATGATGTACTATAACCCCTGCAAATGATGATCCCAGATGAGCCCTGCCTTCCTTACCAAAGGTAGTTTTCCACAGTAATAGGAAGAGTCCTAAACACAAGGTACTGACTAATATGAACTAAGGGGAAAAAAATCTGCATTAGCTTATAATCACTCCATCTTCTTAAACTGTAGGTTGTGTAACCGAATGTGGGGGCTGTGAAAGTTTTGACAATGGTAAAAGGTTTCTGAACATGCCGCAAATGAAAACTAGTTCAATATCACATGTGTAATCACATAGACCTGAGGTCTCATGGCAGCGTTCATCTGTGTTGCATGGCACCACTCCACTGCAGCCTTGGATCTGAACATACTGCATGTACATTCTGCAGGCATGCTGCCACGCCTCATAGTGTTGACTGAAACACTGCAGCTCAGATTCAAGATTACTGTATGTCGTGAATTTGTAGTGTTTTATTGCATGCACAAATGTTTTGGTCCTATAGAAACATAATAAAAACCAAAGACTTGTAATATTTTTCTGCCGCCATTTCTCAGCACGTAGAAGACTAGGTTTAGTTTTAGATTGTGCTGTATGAGTACTTGGTTGTAAGAACTGCTTTTAGGTTACTGCTTTGAGTTACTCACAAAAAAATCATTAACGAACTTTGTCTTGGGATTAAGACAGAATTTCTATTACTTTCCGAAATGGCCCTAACTATACTTCTGCGATTTTATGCTGTGTATCTATGAGAAGTAGCATACACAAAATTGAGGACTGTAAGATCAAAATCATGTTCAAATAATGTGGAAACATATTGAAGGTGCTCTATGTCCTGCAGTATTAAATATTCAGCCAAAATTAAATTATGTAAAAAACAAGCAATTTATCTAATTAGTATAAAATTTGCTTTTGTCTTTAAAAAGTGTAGCAAAGAATTGGGTTGAAATACATTTATTTATGATTTATTATAGATGCTTGATTTATAGATCTACTATTTGCACCTAGATATCTAGAGTTTTATAGAAATTTCTCTGATGAGTCACTGTGCAAAAAGCAGACTTTACAATCAAAAGCTCAGTTTCTCTGCAGGAGTGGGGATGACAAAGCTAGCAAGAGCGAGCACATGTGGAGGCCTAAAGCATCCTTGACTGTAATGGAGAAGGCCTGGCATGAGATGCATGCTTTCCACCGATGTACAAGCAGCAGCTAACTGCTCAGAATGAATCTTTGGGAGAAAACATGGCAGGATTTTGATATTCAAATATATCGAGAGCCACCACAAAGAGCACGGCTGTTGGGGGAAACAAGATCTCTTCTTATGTACTGAGTTAGGATGCAGTTATTTTGGGCACTTTTATTCAAAAGATGGAAATTGTGCCTAATTTCCATTTGTCTTGTTCTCAGTCTACCAAACCTGCAAAGCAGAGGATGATTGATCTTAAAATGTCAACCTCTTACCTAAAGAGAGGAAGAAAAGATTTATTTAAAGAATAAAATGTCATAGGGGCTCTTAGGAGAAAAGCTCCTGGGTTTGAATTTTTCTCTTGACATCCAGGTTTCCAGGTGAATAATTCTCCCTCTGTATCCGTCTTACCAATAGTGTTCCCCAGATGGCTGTGAGTGTAGTCACCCAGACTGCTGAAGGCTTCCATGTTCGATGGTCCATTTTGTCAGTTTATCTGTCTAGGCACAGTTTCAATAGAGGTCTCTGTTACAAAGGCAACAGACTCTGAAGACTTTGATAAAGATGATAACTTCAAGTCCTGGAGGCTCTCATCTCAGAGAGAATGGGTCCACCATGCTGGGTGTCTTAGGTTTAGTGCTAGATGTTGGGGGAACCTGAAACTCATCGTTTGGAGAATGTAGAGAATTAGTGGGTGTAGGAATGGTGGGTGATGCATCAGAAGGTCCCAGGAATTCTTGGCTTCTACTTACAACGTGTATACTGAAGGCTTAGTATGTATTTGATAATATAATGTATTTCAAGAGCCTGCAACAGGGTCTTCCTGGCACATGGTCAGCATTTGACAGTTATTTGTTCAATGTGAAAATTAGAAAACCTCTCCCGATGGTTTAGATATAAGCATGAATGTACATTGTTTATGAAATGAATGTTTAGTTATTGTTTTAAAATCCTGTGAATTAAACAAAGCAACACACGAATGAACTTATAACATCTTGAGTTGTCATCTAAACTGACCTTCTGTTTCAGCAAGACTGCTACTCAAACTTCCCTAGATAAATACATTTTTTTCCTAAATACCTTTCAGTGTAGAGTGGTTGTATACCAAAACCTAGTGGCTGGTACTCTGGTTTCCAAGGTCTGTCTTCAGGTTTCCATGTCTCTCTAATGGCTAGCTGGACTGGGGATGCTACTGCCATGGAGTGAGGAGTGGGCCAGGAGTCATCAAGACAGTTGGGAAACTGCAACCCTAGTCTGGATCCTTATTCCTTCCAGGCTGCAAAAGGCCAAGAGATTTCCTGTCATTGTGGAAAAGCAGACTAGGGAAGAACTAGGCTACAGATCAAAATCCAGAAGGAGCTGGTCTCTCTGAGGATGAGCAGGTTACTAGAAACAAGGGAGACTTCTCGTTTGAACTTTGAAGTTGGAAGGGACAGTGGCCATGGGCAATAACACAGCTGGAGTTGCCCCATCTGAAACATCTGAGGATCATGAGCCAAGACAGAAAGACAAAGAGAACAAAGGAGAATCTCCCAGATAATTATCCAAAGAGTGAGCAGTCCCAAGGAAACCACCCATTCTGGGTTTGCAAACTGTGCTAGGTCCCTTCTCTTACTTTCCCATTCTGCGAGTGGCTCAGACCAATAGTATAGATGGCCTTGGCAGCTATGAGAATGAATCACTGGAGACACATGTGATTTTGGACTATGGGAGATAGCTTCTGTGGCTTACATAGTTACATGCTGAGGACTCAAACCTAAGGAGGACAAAGGGTGCACTCTCAAAATAGGAAATGATTTAGAAGGCCTAAAGGTTCTCACACAGCACACATGCCCTAGCCTCAGCCACCATATATGAAGGGACCCAAACAGAATCGCTTGATCTCAACAAACTCCCCCAAAGCACAGAAATAATATTCAAGAAACTGAAAATGCATAGGCTTTTGGCTCCCAACAACCTTGAGGAAAATATTTTCATTTAGTTGAGATTTTCTAAGAAAATAATTTTAGCTGTCTCACTTTGTTTATGAGTTTTCAATAAATTTCTTTTCTTGTTGACTTTTTTTTCTAGACACGCCGAGGAAAGAAAATTGTTCTAGAATGTTCTCTCTAAACACTATAAAAGTTAATTATATTGCTTTTTGTATGTCTCTTGAATGTTACCTTTCCTCCCTGGTGTCTAGGACTCACTTTTTCCGCCTATCTCTTCCGTGGTGTCTGTATGGCTTGTAAGGAAAGACATTAGCTTTTATCTGCAGATCATCAGATTGCTGTGGAAATATGAATTAATTACTGTAGAACCGCCTCAATGCTGAGCATTGGGCACAAGAGAATTGAAACCAGGGTTCAAGGCAATACACACAGGCTAAGAAGCTGGGGTCTGTACTTGAGCTATTGTGGTATAGCAGGGCTTGAGCGTGGGGGATGAGCTACTGGGACAGAGCGGCCTCCAGCCTGTGGGAGCTTCTCTTTAGGAAAGCCTGGTGGCTCACTGTGCCTGTCAGGTAGGCTAATGTGCCTGTAAATTTCTTCTGACAGAAAACACATCACATCACAGGAGTGGTAGCGAACCACACAGACACACACACCGTAGAAGACTGGAAGCTGAGCCTTTCGGCGTGAACAACATATAGTAGTAGAGCGAGAAGCTACGGGGCACTGCAAAGAAACAAAAGCCAGGAAGCACTGTGATGACATTCTAAGAAAAAGGTGTTTATCATTTACAGTCTGAAGAGATGCTTCTCTGGAAGCTGCAGCTTCTGTATTATCTGGCGGTTGCAGTTCAAGGTCGCTGTATCACTGGGCGAAAGGGATCTGATTCAGGAGTTAATATTTGTCGTGACTGGCTTTGCGATTGCATGAATATTAAATATGTAGAAATAATCGTAAGCACGTTATCTCGATGTCGCTATGCATCGCTTTAATTTTTAATGTAATCTTTTTTATCTGCCTTCTCCTCAGCTGGCTGTGGCCTTGTGATTTGCATGGCTAGGATGGTTTGGTGCCATCAATTTGGTAATGAAATCACTCATTGAGCAGGAGAGGTTTCCTAAGCTGTAGGAAAGGAGAGAACAGAAATGAACTTTTACATTCCAGCTAAGTGGGAAGTAAATCTTAGACTATTTATTTTTCCATTGTAATTTGATATGACTGCCTTATGAGAAATTTTAGAAACAGAGAAAGGGGGGAAGCACACATATTTCCATCACCTTGCCTCATCAGTATCCTATGTTCTGGTCTCTTATCTTTACGCATGCATATTCTTAACAGATGTAATCTTAGTTATGTATGATGTGTCTGTGTGTATAATTTTGCATCCTGTTTTTCTTAACCTTTCTGATTATAAAATAGTAATAAAAATAGGGTTCCATAATTTATGCATAATTCTTTTCTGGCTAGTGGAGCAGAACAGTGTTGTCAGTAGACATAACACACCACTTCTGCCATGAAGCAGCATGGATGCAGAAAGACTAGAGGAAGGCGTGCCTCAGTTTCCCATCTGCTAGGAGAGCTAACAACTCTTCCCCTCTCTGAGTGTTCCTGGTAGAGTGAAGGAAAGAATCCATGGGAAGGACTTGACCTGGCCCAAAAATTATCAAAGGCAAAAAGCCAGTTGCATTTGATTTAAAAAATTATGTGACAACATTTTATAAAACGGGGTTTCCTGGGAACTTGTCTTCACTTTGAAACCCCCACATTCCCTTTCTCTCCGCCATTATTTTCTTGCTGAGCGCTATTGTTTTATTCATAATTTACATACCAGAACACTTCCTTAAAGAGATAGCTGAGTTTTTGCCTGCTATTGAACTTGATATAAATTGGAACACACACACACACACACACACACACACACACACACACACACACACACAAGCATGCACACACCCACACCTACCCACCACCATTTGGTATCTAGACAGATCACCATCTCAAGCTTGCTTCTGTTGTGATGAAGAAAGACTTTGACAGGAAACCTGAGCTTGGCTTCCTATCCACTCTTTCTGAAACCTAGGGCAAAGTTTTCACCCCTGGGGTTGGATGTGCTGTCTTTGAAGCTTTAGGATACTCAGTTACTAAGCCTTTCCTTGTTGAGTGCGGCAGAGGAGAAATCAGAGCCAGAGAGATTCCAGAGAAAACAGCTCAGGGCTGCTGGAAGCAAGCCTGATCTTCACATCACGCCAACAACAGTGACAACAAGCAGAGGCCTCTTGGAAGTGAAAGTGATGAGCCTACGCCACAAATCGCTTTGTCTCTGATGTGCACATATTTAGATACACTGTTGGCCTTAATTATCATGTGAATAGAAGACATCTTCGTCAGAGTAAATCATAGTCATAAAGATTTGGATGCCAGGAATGTGGAGTTTGAATAACTTATCACACATTGTGTATTACAGGTCTTCCTGGGCAGAGATGGTGTTGGAATACTCACTCCATCCTCTCTGTAGAAGCAGCTTTTCCTAATGCTGGCTATGACAAGTGCTGCAGGCTGGCTCCTTCCTTGCGCCTCCACCTCCCTGTCCTGTTGCTTTCACGCTGCAGAGACCAGTAGCCTCCATTTCCTAGACTTTGTACCTCAAGCTGTAGATCTGCATTGCTGGGGTTGGGGGAGCTGGGGTGGGAGGAGCTGGAGTGGGGCGGAGCTGAGGTGCAGTGGAGTAGAAAGAAGTGGTATGAGCACCTTCTGACTCGCCAGTGACTCCCCTTTCTGTTCCTAATTCATTACTCAGACCCCACGGAACAATAAGTAGAGGTGGAGGAGAGCGGTAGTGTTTGGACACCCCTACCCACAGAGCTCTGACCTTGTTCTAGAGCTATTAGCTGCACTGATAGGCCAGCTCTGCACTGTTCTGGCGGTCATTCTTCGAGGCTTGTCTGAATCCTTCCTCAGCGTGGACCCGGATTTTCTAAGTGTCCCTTGTTAAATAGCTTAAAGCACCTAGACATGTTTATAGCACTTTACACTGAATCAGGATAGCACAGTCCCAAGAGTAGCCATGCAAAATCCACCCACTCTACCCAAGATGATTGCATGCAATTCTATTTTTTTTTTTTTGAGGCAAGGTTTTTCCTGTGTAGCATTGGCTAGCCTGGTCTGCCTTGGAACTCACTCACTAGTGAACTTCACTCTTTAAACCAGACTAGCCTTGAACTCAGAGAGCCACCTGCCTCTGTCTCCCAAATGTTGGGGTAGTGTCTTCAATTCTATAGCATGCTAGAGGAAACAGAAGAACCAGTGTGCATTTAGTGGTTATGTACTTTAAACCATGTTACTCTTTCTGCATCTAAGTTTCATTATAGATGGAATAAGCACACTAAAGTGGCAGTATTATAAAAGCTAAACATGGAAACATGTTAAACACCCAGCATAGACTTATTTGCTTTATTTCTTTATATCAAAATATCTTTATATCAAAATATTGGTTTCCTGTAATGATTAAGATTAGCAAATTTTTTTTTCAGGGATCCTCTTTAATGGGCTTTGAAGGAAGTACTGTGGAGGAAATTGTGCTAATTCATAAAGCTAAGAATATTGTTTTAAAATTTATTTTTATATTATGTGTGGGGGAGTTTTTCCTGCATGTATGTCTGTGTACCACGTGCATGCATGCCTGGAGCCCACATTGGCTAGAAGAGGATGCTGGATCCCCTAGAACTGAAGCTATAGACTGTTGCTAGCTGCCATGTGGGGGACCCCTGGAAGAGCAGCCAGTGACCTTAACCAACAAACCATCTTTCTCCAATCCAAAGAACAGTTTTAAATGTAGACTAGCAAACAGACGTTTATATAACCCAGGGCAACTAACTATTTCCTAGCACTGGTAAGTTCACCCTCACTGTTGCCTCAGACTCAATCAATCAATTCAGAAGGTGTTTATTAAGCCTCAGTATTGATAGAGACTACTCTGCCCATTGAGGTACAATGGCAAACCATATTCCAGGAGCTTGTAGCCTACTGGGAAAGACAGACGTAAACCAAGTCAGTCAGTAATGGGAAGAATTCTGAAGACAGGGAGCTCATCTTCCAGCTTCTTTATCCTTCTGCTGCCCCCTTCAGTGGCTTGTTATACTTCTTGACTCACGCCTTCCCCAAGTTTCTGCCATGGGGAGAAAGCACAGGCAGATAGAGAATATGGCATAGCACTGTCTTAGGTAGGTGGGTGGTTTTGGGACTCAGGAAGGATCTGTGGTCAGTTACTGCTTTATAGATTCTGGTAGAAAGCATGGGATAGAGACTTGTCTGAGTTGTATGTCTTAGGTGGTGCTGGTTCCCCATGTCCTTGGAGCTCTGCTGTGTCTAAGGTGAGGGGTTCAGGTGGAAGCCACATGTATAGCAGGTTTGTGTCATAGCTGAGGAACACTGAATTAGGGTATTTCCTATTTCTGTGGTAGGTGGTAAGCAAACTGGCTTTTTGGGAGGAGATATAATTTGGTTATCTGGTTGTTTTTTGACAAAGGCAGCCCTGAGCAATGGCTCTACTTGAAAAGTGGCCAGGGTTTGCATTCTCAGCATACTCCAGGAAGAATATCTAAGAATGCTTAGGCCATTTGGAAGACAGACTGTCCCAACATCCAGGTGAGCCAACCCTTCTATGCTTTTTAGTGTTCTACAGTCATAACTATAAATTTTTTAAAAGTTCAGTGAGCATAAGAGAGAATGTCTCTACCGAAGTATTACTTCCCTCAGTAGAACAGTTATTATCAATGCTAGGAGACAGCAACTTACATATTAAAATACTATTTTCCTCATTACTAAGACACAAATTGAACCGATATGAAGCAGTATCTAAAAACTTAACCTTTTATGGTTGTGAACAACCTTGAGTACGGGTTGACACTCTAACCTTGATTGAGACAGGGTCTCTTGTTCACCAGTGTGCTGTACATGCTGCACTAGTTGGCCAATGAGCATGTAGGGAGTCTCCTGTTTCCACCTCCCATCTTGCTAAAGGAGGTCTGGAATTACAGATGCAATCTATATTGTCCAGCTTTATTTGGGTTCTGGGAATTTAAATCTCTGGTCTTCATGTTTGCTCAGCAAGTGATTTACTGCTGAGCACGTCTGCAGCCTGAGTAGAGCAGTATCTTAGCAGATATCATTTGCTGTCCTATGCTGAGTAGAGCAGTATCTTAGCAGATATCATTTGCTGTCCTATGCTGTTTCAGTATTATTCCCAATGGTCAGGATACTACAGTGAAAAGTCTTAGTGGAGTAAATCACAATCGATATGATATAAATTAATTTTCTAGAAAAGATAAGCTGCTTATAGATTGTAGGTTGTACACACACACACACACACACACACACACACACACACCTAGTAGTGGTATTGCTGGGCCATAGCGAAGTTCTGTTTTCAGTTTGCAGGGAACTTTCATACTGTTTTCCATAACCTATGCCAATTTGTACAGTGCTATTTGAAATTATACCGCAAATTGTTTCTGTTGATACAACTGTTTACCATCCCTCTGACAGTTTACAAGGGCCCCCCACTATAGCATACCCTCAATATCATTATTTTACTTGTTTCCAAAGCCATAGAGGATGTAAAGTGATATCTGTTGTGATTTTAGTATGTAAGTATCTGATGATCAATGCTGAAAACTTTTTATATAGCTGTGGGCCATTGATATGTCTTCTATGGAAAAAATGTCTCAAAATTGTTTTATTTTTCTATTGTATGATTATTTTAAAAAATATAATCTGTACACTTAGGCTGTCACAATAAGATACGATGCCACAGATAACAGAAGTTCATTTTCTGAGTCTCCAGGCCAGCAGCCCAGAACCAAAGTTTCAGCAGAACTGGGCTGTCTTTTCATAGTTTAGGGCTGGCCACCTTTTCACTGTGTCATCGGATGGTCATGGTGTACATCATGTATGTTATAGTGTGTTTCTCTCGTATGAGGAAGAACCTCAGTTGGATTGGATTAGGGCTCCAACTTTATGATTTCATTTGAAATTTGGTAATAAACAGTCCCTAAACTAAATAAACAGCTTCCCCTCCTCCTGCAAAGCAGTACGCCTTTTTGGTTGTGCATTGTGGCTACAGTATAAGGTCTATATACTGTAAAGGCAACCAAATGACCAAGGTCTGTGAGTTGATTTGGGTCTGAAATCTGAAAGGTTGTGCCTCTCTATGGTGGCAACTCAAGTCAGAGTTTGGCTAACTGGTCTAGAGCTTCATGCATTAAAAACAGAAAGAATTCTCTACTGAGGCTGCCCATGCTTTATGTTCTGAAGACATCTTTACCCAGGTAGTCTGCCACTTGTAAAGATGAAGGAGTCCACTCTGACTTTGTTGGTTGAGTGCTGCTCGGCTTCTGCTGTTCTGGGAATCCTGCCATCTTCGTGTAAACCAGAGAGGCTAGCTAAGCGGTGCCGTCGTCTGCAGTCATACCTGGCCCAGAGGGGCAGAATCTACAGAGATTTTTTTTTTATAGTGTCTTTCTCAACACTTCGGTGAAGGGTGTACCTTCTGTGTCTTAGCATGGGGCACAGCTGGGGGATGGGTTTGCAGGTTGCATATGATAAATCCAATGCAATATTTGTTTTTCTCTAAATCATTGGCTTTCCTTTTCCATGTCATGCCAGGAAGCTCTGGTATCTCAATCTCCTAAACTGCCCATTAGTCAAATAAATTTTAACTGCATGAGCTAAATGCCTTAAGAAAGATTTATTTATTTTATTTTTTGCATATTGGTGTTTCGCTTGCATGTGATTATGTGTGCCACACGCATGCAGTGTCCAAGGAGGACACAGGAGGACATTAGATCATCTGAGCTGGAGTTAGATTGGTTTCTGAGTTGTCATATTGGTGCTGGGAACACAAGATGAGTCCTCTGTAAGAGAATCAAGTGCTCTTAACATCTGAGCTATCTTTCTAGCCCAGAGTAGCAATCAACTTTGACTATATCTAGTGTTACATCCTATCTTTTATGGCCCCCAAACCCTTAGAAACCATTTCTATATATGGTTCCCAGATTTTTGCCAACATATATTAGATACATTTATAGTTAATTTGATATGTGAACTATTACTCTATTCCATTCCACAAGAGTACACACAAAAATGTGATTATTGTCTCAGTTATACTGGTGCAGAAGTTGACTAGTAGTGTTTTGAGAAAGAAATAAATTCCAAGTCAAAGAATCTGCTTCAGATGAGGACAACCACTTCTGGTGGATTTCATAGAAAAGATGAGCACTTTAGAAAAACATACATATGCATACAATCCCCCAAACCTTAAATATGACAAGATTTTTAAAAAATTTTAACTTTTGATTATATGGATATTTTGCCTATATGTATGTCTGTGCACTACATGTATGCCTGGTGTCCAAAGAGACCAGAAGGTGCCAAATTCCCATATGGAACTAGAGTTAGAGATGGTTGTGAGCTGCCGTGTGGGTGCAGAACCCAGGTCTTCTAGAAGAATGGCCAATGATCCAACCGCTAAGCCATCTCTCCAGTCCAAACTGACCAGGTTTTCAAGCAAAGATAACTCAGTGTGCTAACCACAGAGTGGCAACTCTTTCTACTGGTTAGAGAAGCTTAGTGTGACCACATGGGTATGTGTTGGCGGAGGGGTGGGGCATACAGTGTTGGACTCCTGGATTTATCTGTGCCTGACTTACTCCAAACTTTAGGATTTTATCGTTCACCAATTAGTCCATCCACTTTTTAGAGGGGAAAAAAAAACTTGTCACGTCTGTGAATTCAGTAGTTAACAATAAGTCAGCCACTCCAAAACCAAAATAAAACATTTGATCTTCAGTCATGTAATTCTTGTTGCTACAAGAGGGGTCCTCTTAGGATTGTTAATGGAATCTCTTTGGTTCTCATACCATAGGAGAACTGATGAACTCACGTTTGTCATTTCTCTTCATAAGCATTCACAAGTCCTCCAAAGCATCCTCCCCCATTAGTGTCCCTGTAGTCACGTTTGTAGCCATGAGGTCAAGCATAGCTATCACCGAGTCCCCCACGTATTTGCTCCATTGGCATTTCATCAGAATCAACCACAGGTGATTGCTTAATTAACTGAGATGCTCTTCATGACCCAAATTACCATTCTATTTCCCTTTGGCAAGGCGCTCTAGGCAAAGATCAGGCAATTTGACCTTTAAATCCTGTCTTTGCAGGTCTATCTCTTGGGACTACTTCCTGGACACTGAAGGCTTAATAGAACGAACTCTTAACTCTAATAGAGAATTAAATAACGAGGGATTCACTATATTCGCAGAAAGAATATAGACAGCAGCTGCGGGGAGCAAACCCTATAGTTATCTCTTGAGCTGATAAAGGCCCCCCCAAAGATGGCCCTGCCCATCCAGTCAGAGGCTAAGATAGAGATTTCATGTAACTGCAGTATGGGTGATAGAACAGAGGTCATTGTGATACTGCTTCCCCGCCCCGAACTTTGTGTTGTTGCTAGAGAGTCAGGAAAGCTGTTCGCCATTACAAAAACTGCTGGCCACCGAGGAGTTTGGGACTTGAAAAAGTCAAGTATGCTAGGAGAAACTGCTTATCAGATATACCAGAACCAGGAAGCAAGTTCCTTGATTTCCTGTAATGTCTCTTCAGCACCCTCTACTGACAAAATGTCCCAGAAGGAGAAGCTAGACCCACTCAAAAGGCCCAGATTCTTTTTCACAGCGCAGTGAAAAAGGGTGAATTTGGAGCCCAGAGGCTATAATTCAACAGTCGGCACAAGCTTTTCTCTGTTCCCCCTCATTAGATTTTTGTCGACTGATGTCTACATCTGCCTGCATGAGGCTTCGTCAGCCTCTTTGGCTCCCAGGTTTCACCAGGGTGTCGCCAAAAGCAAGAGGAAGAGATGAGTCCAAAGAGGATCCTCAGATTTCTTGTCTACCTTTCCTGATAGCAGTCCTTCACCGACCTTTCCAAGGCTGGTCTGGGTGTTCCAGGAGAGAAGACCAGACCCGAAGATGGAATTTGAGCAATGAACCACTGGCGCTGTGGAGCGCCGGCTACTGCTGGCCTCGGTTCCTGCCAAGCCGCCTCCCTTGTCACCGAAGCCTCTTGAGGTCTTCCTACTGTCAGGGCCCAGTGAGGCAGGCGCTGGGCGGGCCTGGCGGGCGGCGCGCTGTGATTGGGCGCCAGGGGGCCCGCCCCCTCATCCCGGCGCGTCGGGAGGGGGCGGGGCCAGCCGGCTGCCCAGCTCCAGGGCTACGGGCGCCTATTGACCCAGCGGCCGCCGCGCAGCCGCTACCGTCTCCTCCGGCTCGTGGCGGGAGGTCCTGGAGCGCCGAGTGGCGCTGGGGGAAGCGGCTCTTCCTTTCGTGACCGCCGCCGCCATCTCCGCGTTTTCGGGGCGGGAAGGAGGGGGTGCTCAGGGCTGCAGCTGGAGCGGGCTCCTCTCCGGGGACGGTCCTCTCCTTGCTCTGCTTTGCCTCCTCCCGGCGCCGCCCGCCCCCTGCGCCCTCCGCGTGCAGCTCGGGCCCGGGAAGGGGAAGGTAGGGGCGGCGGGGGGGCCGGGAGAGGCCGGGGAACGGACACACACCCCGAGGAAAGTCCTGGATCGCAGCGCCCCGGAATCCAGGGTGCACCCCGGCCGGGTCCCCGCAGTAGCCGCGGCAGGAAGGGGCTCCGGCGGGGACGCGGGGGCGGTGTGGCGGGGGCGGGCCTGGGTGTCCCGGCGCTAAGTTGTGGGGCACGGCGCCTCCAGGTCCAGTTCCTCCTTCGGCGCGCGCTCTCCTCACTGCCAGCGCTGCACGCTCGGCCCTGGAGCCGCGGAACCCGCGCGTTCTCTGGGCGCCTAGGACACGCCTGCCCTTGTCGAGAAAACTTTTCCTGCCGACTCAGTCGTGGCGGCGGTGGCAGGAAGTCGGGGCAGCGACCTCTTCTCTGCCTGATCCGCGCGCCCTACCGGGTATCGGTCCCCAGCAGGAGAACAAGTTTGTGGCGACCCTTTCCTGGCTGCTCAGGAGTCAGCCTTGCAGGGACGGCCAGCCCCGGGGAGGGCAGCGGAGGGCTTGGGCCGAGGGCGCGTGGTGGCTCCGGGAACAAGGTGCGGAGACCCGCGCTGTAGAGCGCGAAGGGTGTGCAGCCTGGAGCAGAGAGCCTTCGGCGATCGCCGGCTGGAGTTCCTAATCCTCTGCCTCTTTCGTGTGAGGACCGTGTCCTGGCCCCGAGTCTATCGAGGAAAAAAATGAAGTTAAGTCGCCAGTTCACCGTGTTCGGCAGCGCGATCTTCTGCGTCGTAATTTTCTCACTCTACCTGATGCTGGACAGGGGTCACTTGGACTACCCTCGGGGCCCGCGCCGGGAGGGCTCCTTCCCGCAGGTAAGCACCTGGTGTAGGGCGCGGGGCCGGAGGGCTAGCTTGGGGGCTCTCACTTCTAGCCGACGCTCGGCTCCGGGGCAAGGTTGAGGCCACACCCGACGGCCAGGCAGAGCCTGCTCCGGCGCAGGCTGTGCTGCGCTCGGACCCCCGAGTTCGCAAAGTGCTGGACGTCGTTCGGTGGCAGCCTGGCGCTCGCCAGAAGTGGCCTTGTTCCGGCATTCGCACCCGGGCCTGTGGAAGTGGCTTCGGGCACCTGCTGGCTGGGAAACCGGCGCGGCACGAGTGTCGCTGTGGGTCGCCCCTTCGGCTAGCTCAGGATTAAGCTGCCAGAGGTTGCCCAGATGCCCCTGTGCACACCAAAGCGCAGCACACCTAGCCCACCTAAACAAAACAAAACCAGATTTCTGTTTTTGCCCCCGTCCCCCTTCACTGCTTCTTAAGACATAGAAAGTTTATTTCCTGTTCCAACCCTTTTGGAGGTGGATAGTAGCGTTGATTTTAGCGTCGTCATTCTTCAGCTGTTACATCGGATTGATTTGGAGCAGAGCCGGGAAGCGCGTGTTATACTCCTGCTGGAAGCTGTGCGGCGCTCAGTTCTGTGCTGGGTGGTCAAACTGGCAAAAAAAAAAAAGGCGGGGGGGGGGGATGAGACCCACCCAGTTCTTTCAGGAAAAGTTACTAAAAATAAGCAAATCGATGCAATTGGTTCTGTTTGGAAGGTTACCACTCTGCTATTGCGAGTGGCTTTTCTAGCTGCTCTTTGCTGTTGAAACACACACATTTCAGTGAAAGCAGATGAGGTGTGGAGAACTCTGAAGAATTCAAATATTGACAAGCTAACAACGAGTCGACTAGAGAAATCTATGACTTATTCCAGTGAGGCTGATGTTTAATTTTTTTTCCTTTCACGGTTGAAATGATTGAAAACTATCCTTGCCGTTCCTTCTGCTGTGCTAGGGTTAATGGCCTGATGGGAACTGGAATTAAAGTACATGCTCTACTTGAAGTATTATGAAATTGACACGAGGACTTAGGGATTCTGTCGTTAGTACAGAACACTAGAAATAATTTTTAGAAGAGTGGAATTGAAAACCTGGCTGCAGACAGATGTTTCCAAATGTTTACAGCTTCTGCTCTCCCTAGGTGGTAGTATGATAGAGAAAATATATTACAAGCCCTATTGGCTGCCTTTAAATCTTGAACATGGAGTTTGCGCCAGGCTTGTTGATGAGGCTGAAGTAAATAGTTTAACAACAGGTAAATCCATGTGGCCAGAGCCCAGGAGTTCTGAGTTTTGTTCCAAGTTCTCTGTAATTTCGGAGTTAAAGTTACTGTGATCCTCTTAACCCCATTTTCAGAATTGTCTCCATTACAGGAAATATAAAACTGGTACCCTTTTACTTAGTGATGTCTTAATAACATCCTCTGGCTTTGGCTGGGTAATCACTTGAGCATGATTTATGCTAACATCTGCACGGGGTTCTCTGACAACCTTGACATTTCCCTCTGTTTCTAAAGCAGTGAGTGACTCATTCACTCACTGAGAAATCTTAAGCACTCAGTTCTCCCGTTTCCATATGAGCCCCTGCTCCCTGAGAAGTGGAAGCTCTGCTTAGAGCGGGCAGGGTAGAGCTGTGGAGGTGGGTTTCCAGAGAGGCGCCTGTAGTGGTGTGTTTTCTGTCCAGGGAGAGAGAGCTTGGGAGTGGTAGCCTCGTTCTCATCTGGACCTCACTCAAAAGGTTTAGTAGTGGTGGGCCTCCGAATCTCCCAGTGGACAGACTTTGTTAGCCCTCTCTGGAAGCCCGAGAATCATGTGTTTGGTATTAGCCAGAGTGCGTCACGTGATGAACTTGATTTTCCCCCCCAACTACTTTTCAGTCTGGGCGGGGAATGGAGGCAGACGCTGAGACTTTACCATGCCCAAGGTCACACAGACAAAATCTGTCATCTCAGAGCCATAGAGCCATCTTCCTCCTGGGAGCCTCTTGGTGGAGCTGGGCTCTAGCCTGCTTGTTGCCAGATCTGTGTCCAGCAGAAACAAACTTGGTGGTGGCAGTTTAGCTTATGACCTCCCGGCCCCTGAAAAGTACCTTTTATTATGAAGGTATAATGAATGTGGTCCTTTTGCTGGCATGTTCGCCGCTTTGGATTTATGCTTTCCCAGAATGTCTTCTGACTTATTTCACAGCCACACATTATTACAACAAAACCATTACGAAACAGAGCACCCAACATGTATGTTCTGTAATTTTTTTCTGTATCTAAACTATACATTAACTTTAATTGCACAACACTATCAGCCATAGCAAAAACTGTTTTGCAGTCTGATTCTTGAGCAGGTTTTGGGGGTGAATTCTTGAGTTTAAAAAGCACCCATTTTGCCAGCGTGTGTGTGTTTAGTGTCTTGTAACAACGCAACCAGAGGTTATATTGTCAATTCTAGTTTCTTTCACTTGATGTGGTACCTTCGTTAAGGTCTGCGTCCCATTTAATATGCAAACAGTATTTTAAGACCATCCTAGGTTGAGAGCAATCTGTGTTTGCAGTTCTTTGGATTTTTGTTCTTTCCCCTCTTGCAGTTTTGTTTCCTGCCACCTGATCAGTCCTGGGTCTAGAGTACTCCACTGCACCTCAGCTCCGCCCCCTCCAGCTCCTCCCACCCCAGCTCCCCCAACCCCAGCACCCCAACCCCAGCGCCCCGACCCCAGCTCCACCCCCGCCCCAACCCCAGAACCCTGCCTGCCTCATGGGAAACTACTGAGAGGTCTTTCCCTGAGTGTTAAGAGCTTCTTTAAGGCCAGAGACTGTGGCTGCAGGTGGCTACATTCTTAGGGATCTTTTTGTCTCAGCTAAACAATAAAAATAACTGAATATGGGGCTGAAGAGATGGCTCAGTGGTTAAGAGCAATGACTGTTCTTCCAGAGGACTTGAGTTCAATTCCCAGCAACCACATGGTGGCTCACAACCATCTGTAATGAGATCTGGTGCCCTCTTCTGGCCTGCAGGCATATATGCAGACAGAACACTGTATACATAATAAATAAAATCTTTAAAAAAATAAAAAAATAACAGAATAAAACAAAAACAAAAGAAACAAAAAGCAAAACCAAAGGCTAGTTACCCTCCCCCACCCCCCCAAAAAAAACCCTCCAATCTGAATGAGGAGTTGGTGGGACCTAATGCTAGCTATGAGAGTATGAGCAGATGAGATTGAGAAATGTTACATCTCCTTGAAAGGGCTGGCCATCCCACCAGGCACTTTCCCTAGTTGCTACTGAGACCACCAGGAAAAAGCACCAGTCTCATGCTTGCATCCAGAGGATTCAAACAAGGAATCAGGATCTGTAACAGCGACTGTCTATAACTAGTTTATCATCTGACATGGGAACCGGTGTTAGCTTCAGAACATCCCTGCGGAAGTTAGACAGTGACGAAAAATGTGCAGGTAAAGTCCAGACTTGATCGTTGGGCTCAGGTAACATTTATCAAGGGAGAAAATGAAAATGTGTTGAAGTACGTGATCTGGAAGCTCTTATGGTAGGGATTTGATGCCTTAAGCAAATCCTTGAAACTAGATGTATATATAGAAGTCTGTTTAAATGCTTTCCATCACTAGCATCTTTTAGCATTTGGGAAACTGAGGCAGGAATATGGATGCATGTCCTGGGCCAGTCTAAGCAGTAGACCTTACCTACATCTAAGCGAATACCCTTGCACAACCAAAACCACACTAGTAGTGTTTGAGTGCAGCACAGAACATGTTAATAACCGCTGCAGTAGACATGAGGACCTTCGTGTCCTAGCTGCTGTTTCCTGGTTTCTGTAAGTCGTTTAGTCTGAAGCATGATGTATCTATGACAGTCCTCTCCCACCACCACCAGGGCGCTGTATTTGTGACAATAGCTGTTGCTGCTGGGGTTTGTGTAGGGAGCACAGTGGGGTTGTCTGGTTTCCTGAGCTGTAATGGTGGAGATCTAGGACTTTTGGAAAAGGGTAGAGCTTTGATGGCAACCGTGATTAGAAATTCAAGAAATAAGAATCTTGATAAAGGGTCCCCTCCATCCCCTCCAGTGGTCAGTAGTCTTCTGGGTCTTCTCTGAGTTGGGTCCCCTCCATCCCCTCCAGAGGTCAGTAGTCTTCTGGGTCTTCTCCGAGGTGGGTCCTTTTCATCCCCTCCAGAGGTCAGTAGTCTTCTGGATCTTCTCTGAGGTGGGTCCCCTCCATCTCGTCCCGAAGTCAGTAGTCTTCTAGGACTCCTGCCAAGCACAGATCTCAGACATGGGCTTCTGAGAGAAAGCTGAACCAGATGCCCTGGCTACATCTGATCTGAAGACTTTACTTTAAAAACTGATTTGCATATATATTGTTCCTGAATCAAGACCCGAGGAAGTACTTTGATAACAGGTGTCAAGATTCTATTTATTCGAAAGGGATTGTTCTGTTAGTCATTCATTAGCCTTAAGGGATTTCTGCAGTATGGACGGAAGATTCATGAAATTGACCACTTTTGTGGGTTTTTTACTCTGAGCTTGCTATTGGTTTTTGTGATGTTAAAATGTTTACTTAGAAGACCAAGGGGCGGTTCTTGCTGGTCCCCTCTGGTCTCCAGCTTTCGCCATTCAGAGGCCCCAGTTTCCCCTTTTTGTTTCCCTATTTTCCATAGAAAACCCCATAAGAAAATCGAAGGCTAGTCATTTGTTAGGTGAACTGTGGTTTGCTCTATTTCTGGGGCCTGTTCCTTAGTGGTCCTGTTTCTCATGTGGCAGCAGCTTGTTCATAGTGTTTCTGTAGATCTGTGAAGAGGGATGCTGTAAGGTAGAGAACAGAAGAAATAAACTACTTGATGCATAAATTCTGTCTGTTGAATAAGTCTAGACGGAGTATTGGAGAGTGTGTTTAAGGTAATATTGTTCGTACTGTTATACAGATAGTAGATACCATTAGTCTTTCAGTGTTAAATTTCTGAATATAACATAGTGTTTTCTAAGGAAAAGGCCAATACTGAGGCACTTGAGTTTATAACTGCACACACTATCTTTCCGCTCCTTCAGTCCAGGGTTTTTTAACCCCTCTGCTGTTGATACGTTTTGGGGTCTGACAGTTGTTGTTGGGGCTTGCCTCTGCAGTACTACAAGCGGCCACTTGTCTCCTTTCTTGTCCCCCATTTGTAGCAATCAAAAAATGTCCCCAGACATCTGCTAGATATAAATAGCCTCTGGCAGGGGAAAAACTGTCCCCACTGAAAATCAGTTTGCCTGAGGTCTTGACAAAGGCCACTTTTTTTGTTTCTTATGCACGGTATACTTTTTGGGCATTTTGCATTTTAGGAAGGAGTGATTGAAAGGTCTAGTTCTAAGGCTCCGAAGGATAAGTAGCATATTTGGATGCTCCTACCCTGTTCTTTCTTTCTGGGTGCCTAAAATTCAGTTACATATCTAAGATTGTAAATTGCAATATGTTACAGAAAACATAAGGATACGTTATGTTCATATACAAATTAAATGGAAAAAGGGAAGGTTAACAGAACTCTTCTTCGTGTTTACTAGTTGGATGTATACACTCTAATAAAAAACATTCTGTGCACGTCATAGCGATTAGGTGGTGTTCCAAGCTCATTGGAGACTGGCAGCAGTCCAGATTTATTCTCCTTGCCTTTTGGAATGGGAAGGCAAGCTCTATCGATCAGTGATAAGGTGGTATAAAATCATTCGCAAGCATTATTTGAAAGTCTGAAACTTTCTTAGCTTGGATTTTTTGTTCAGACTGATGATTCTGGTGCTTGCAATCTTTTGTGCCCTCTTGGGATGGGAAAAAGCAGAGGAGGAAAGTAGGAAATACAGTCTTTCCTACTGTGCATTTCAACTTGTCTTCCAAATGGTATTTTTGAAGAAGAAATGGAAAGATGAGCAGGAAAACAGGAAGGTCTCAGTGAATCCCTGTCTTCTTTTTCTGTTGTCCTCACACCTAAGGCAGCTGATGGTGACACAGATTGACCTAGTGCCTTTTTTTGTAGGGCGGCAGTTAAGAATGTTTTTTCCATTTTTGAGTAGTTATTTTCATTTTATGGCATCTCCGTTGCTAGTTGTATGTGAACCCTCTTAGCCTAGTGAAGTGGCTGGGCAGAAAACATAAAACCTAAAATATTTATCTGACATTTCTCAGAAAAGGACTTGGTAATCCTGGGTTTAAGCTGTTCTTCTCTGTTGTTGGAGGCAAGCAGTATGCTGAAGTGGTAGAGCCACTGAAAGCAACATTCTTATAAACTGGCTATTAAATAAACACTGGTCAAAATTTGTGTCTTGAAACTTACGTCTGTCTACTTGCTACACAGATTTCCAGGTATCCTTGGGGACTATCCATGCTAAAGCATAGATGTGCATGATACACTTAACTACTTCCTGTATATCGCCTGAAATTTAAAATTAATTAATTGACTATTTACTTACTGACTTACTAGTGTACTGGGACTTGAACCTGGGACCTTACACATGCTAGGCAAGTATTCTCCCACTGAGCCACGTTCCCATCTCCTTTCCTTTTGTCCTTATACTTTTTTTATTTTGAGACAAGGTCTTAATGCATTGTGTAACCTGGCTTAGAACTCATTGTGTAGTCCAGGCAGGCCTTGAATGTGTGTTCTTCCTGCCTTAGCCTTTAGAGTAGCTAGGACTACAACATGTACTACCAGACCCTAAAACTTGAACTTTGCTCACTTGACTGCTCAGTGTGTGTTTTGGACCAAGCAAAATAAGTTTATACCTTCGTGATGGAAACACATGACTTTGTTGTGTCTTGCTGCTGTAAGTCCAAGATAGCCAGAGTACAGAGCCCAATCTGAACATTTGGGTTAGTTGGTAATGCTGAAGCAGACCCCATGTGTGGATGTCTGTCATAAACTTTCATATACAGGATGGTACAAGGCTATCCGTGGTCCGGAGGATAGCCCCTAGGATCTAGACTGCTAGTCTGCTCACTAAAGAATAACTCGTCCTTCTGTATCATCACTCTTAAAACTTATGTCTACCTTTGTTCTTAATTGATCTTTGGAGATCAGATCACCAGCTTTAAGTCAGAGCACACCTGATCTGAACCAAATGGGTGTGGTGCTCTCATTAAGTCGTTTCTGTGGTTGAAATTTTAAAGTCTGCTTTCTTTTTCTTTATTCTCTTCCCCTTTTCAATGTATGTATTGTGTATTTTCAGATGGTTTTGCTTTTGGGTCTAGGATTATCATCATCATCATTATTGTAAGTAGGCCGCTTGTTTGTTTACCGGCTGCCCAGATTCCTGAAATACCACACAGAAACTGTATTAATTAAATCACTGCTTGGCCAATTACTTAAGCATGTTGCTAGCTAGCTCTTACATATAGAATTAACCCATCTCCATTATTTTATATTTTACCATGAGGCTCATGGCCTACGGGCAAGGTTTGAGAGTGTCTGTCTCTGGTGGTGGCTCCATGGCTTTTCCCTAATTCTGACTTCTTTCTCCCAGCATTCAGTTTAGTTTTCCCCACCTAGCTCTGTTATGCCCTGCTCTGTTATAGGCTCAAAGCAGTTTCTTTATTCATTAACCAATAAAAGCAACACATAGACAGAAGGACCTCCCACACCAGTTATTCATTTTTTTTTTGTTCTGAAAAGCAAACAGATCCTGAACCAGACCTTATGCTGTGGTCTTTTTAGTGAACCACTTCATCTTCGATCAGAATTGGCAGCCTTGACCATGATCTATTTTAAATACTTTCATGAAGGCATAGGTACACATAGGAATAATAAGAGAAAAAAACCCTCAAAGTAGGGAGGTGTGCATTGACACAGGTGTGCATTGCCATAGAGAGGTGTGCATCGCCACAGAGCTGTGCATTGACACAGGTGTGTATTGGCATAGAGAGGTATGCATCGCCACAGGGAGGTGTACATTGACACAGGGAGGTGTGCATTGACACAGGTGTGCATCTCCATAAAGAGGTATGCATCGCCATAAAGAGGTGTGCATCGACACAGAGAGGTGTGCATCGACATAGGTGTGCATTGACACAGAGGTGTACATCGACACAGAGAGGTGTGCATCGATACAGGTGTGCATCGACACAGAGAGGTGTGCATCGACACAGAGAGGTATGTATCACCACAGAGAGGTGTGCATCGACACAGGTGTGCATCACCACAGAGAGTGTGCATTGACACAGAGAGGTGTGCATCGACACAGAGAGGTGTGCATCGACAAAGAGGTGTGCACTGACACAGAGAGGTGTGCATCGACATAGGTGTGCATTGACACAGAGGTGTGCATCGACACAGAGAGGTGTGCATCGACACAGAGAGGTATGTATCACCACAGAGAGGTGTGCATCGACACAGGTGTGCATCACCACAGAGAGTGTGCATTGACACAGAGAGTTGTGTATCACCATAGAGAGGTGTGCATTGACACAGAGAGGTGTGCATCGACATAGGTGTGATTGCCACAGAGAGGTGTGCATCACCATAGAGAGGTGTGCATCGACACAGAGAGTGTGCATTGACAACTGAAATCTTCCTTCTCTGCCAGCCAGCTCAGTGGTTCCCAGTCCTCCTGTGGGGGCCTCACTCTACTAGGTTTCTCTTTCTAAATCTAACATACACTCATGTACTATAACAAACAGCATCGTTTTATCTTCAGCTACTGTTTCCTTTCATAAAAGACTAGGGATTCTTCTCTCCCCTTTATAAAAGTTAGTTTGGTACTTAGTTCTTCTGTTTGATATCCGTAATCACTTAGAAGGATAGAATTCTGCATACTTTCCTAATCTATCACCATTAGGTATGAGCTCTCAACTCTCCACCTATCGGATGGGGAAGGTAGTGTTTTTCAACCACCTTCTACTTTTTTCTTTTTCTTTTCATTCTCCATATTCTTTGAGTCATCTTATTACCCATTAGCTTTAAATCATTTGCATTTCATTTCAGGACTTCATGTCTTACATGCTCTGCCTATTGGCTACAAAGGTTGAAAACCAGAAACAAAGGATGCAGAATTTCCAATAGAAATTTATAGAATAAATTAGGTTTGTAGAATAAACCTAAGAGATTTATTCTATAATATGATAGCTACGGATAGTAACAATGTATTGTTGTCTTCAAAACTGCTAAGAGTAGATTCCAAGGGTTCTTAATACAGAAGTACTAATTTTAAGAACTAACACATGTTAACTTGATTGAATGTTTCAAAATGTTCTACCTGATAAGTGTGTATGCTCTTTTATTTATCAATCAAAATATATCAAAGTGTTTAAACATAATAAGGATTGCAAATATTGATAGTATAGTGTGTTTCACTATGTCAGGTAATTTGGCCTCGTAGGGAAAGTAGGGTGATATTGCATTCTTCAGTACCTTTTACTTGGCATCTGGGCAAGCGGATTCTCATATCTTATATTCCAGCTGTTAAAAAACCATGCTGTTTTAATCTTGTTCACATTTGGACTGTAGCTTCCTTGTAGCTTTTGTTTTCTATGTCTATTTCTAATTTATTTTCCTTTTCTATTACTGACAGTGGAAATGGAAATAATTAAATTCTGTCTCTTGCATCTTGTTTTATTAAAAGTGGTTGGACTCTTAAGGTTTTATGGGATCAAAAGAAAGAAGTTTTGTCCTTTCAAGTTGTTGTTCACTGTTAATGTTGGCTCAGATTGCCACATTTCCTCCAGGGTAAGCACTGTTTTGTCTCCATTCCCATGAAGAACCCATCCTTCAGGGTGGGTACTTGGGCTTCTGCATCCTTTGCAGCATTCCCTCTGAGGTCTTCTATTATTACCTTTTGTTTGATTTAAATACATTTTGTTTATGTTAAAATGCTTACATAAAAATTAAAATGGGGGTTTACATTTTTTAAAACAATTTTTAAATTAAAATATAACGTTTACACCCTTCAGTCTTCCTATGCTCCTAATTTGCTCTCAAATCCATGACCCCTTTTTCTTTAATTATTATTGATGTGTGTGTGTGTTTGTAAATATATAGTCACATCTGCTGGGTCTATTTGGTTTCGTTTGTATGTGCGTCTTCCATCCACAGATACCTGTGGCCCTCACCATTCATCAAGGAAGCTTCTTTTTGCAGCAGATGGTAAGCACTCCAGAAAGCCACAACTGGTCAGAGTGCAGAGAACAACTGAGCATGGGGTTGATACGTTTACAGCACGGTAACTCCTACACCTAAGGCTCAGGGGCATTGTAGAAGGTGTGAGAGAAAAGAGGACCTGGATATATGTTAGAGAATGTATTTTTTGGATATGACAGAGAAACTACACCCACGAAATCTCAACAGTATGGCTGCTTTAACAAGACTTCAACAAACGACACCACCAGTTGACAGTTCAGCATGGATGGGGTAGACCTCTGAGTTCTTTTGTGCTACAGGCATGAAATTCATGGGTGAGGGCCTTGTGGTGACTTTCTCTGGAGGATAGGAACCAGTGACTGGAACACTCAAGGATGGAGGCCCAATACTGAATCATCCTCAGAGAATCATTGTCTCTCTTAGGGGGAAAAAATTCTACAGTTTGCTGTTTCAGAGTAAAACGTTCATTTTTGCAATCGTCAGCATCCCAGATAAGTCATGCATAAAAAAATAGGTATAGAATCTGATTGTAGATAGGGTTCTTAGGCCAGTTCATTTAGTCTTTGATTTTTCAGATATGGACACTGGGTGATTAGACCTTGGCACTATGCCCAGTCATCACCCATACATACCTGGACATGGATGTGTCCTAAGCTGTGGTTCAGTGGCTTTTCTTATGCACCGTCACAAGCATAGGTTTATGAGCTTAGCGGAATGATAGATATTACAGAGATTTTGTTGGGCGTACTAGATATGCTTCTCACCTAGAAAGTGCTTAAGTTATTTTGGGAAATATAATTATTGTATGGGAAACAGATAGCTAAGTGCCGTTCACTTTTTCATTAGGCATTAATGTGATTAGGATGATATCGGGCAGATGTCAAATATCTAAGACATGCTAAACTTCGCCAGGGTATGGAAGTACATGGTGCACAGGTCATGTGCCCTACATACCATTGCGCATTCTGGGGTCCAGGAGTGAAGACCAAAGCTGTGCTCTAGGGGTTTCCAACCTTTCAGCATTGTGACATGACGCAGACATGTAGATGTAGACATCTACAAATGTTGGTGTGCTTCACTTATCGTCTAGCTGTCCTGGGATCGGGGAAGGTTGTTGGGAAGTAGATTGGGCATGCCTGCAGTTGCCCATGTCTTATCTCTCATGACGTAGGCTTCAAAGGGAACTCAGAAACACAGCTATGTCCGGATGATGGCCTAGTTTGCTGGACTCAAGAAGAGGAGGAAGTTGAGTATTTGCAATTGGACTTGGCAGGTGGAAGGGTCCTTGCTAGTGTGAAGTACAACTCTTTGCTAGCCCTGCAGTCCTGAACTTGGGCATTCGAGAAGAACTGAGGAGAGTGCCTTGTCTAGATATGTCCTTTGGTGCTCTAAAAGGTAGTTTGGAGCCGGGCGTGATGGCACACACCTTTGATTCCAGTACTCCAGAGTCAAAGGCAGGCAGATTCTCTGAGGTCAAGGTCAGCTTGGCCTACACTGTGAGTTCCTGGACACCAGGGCTGCATAGAGAGACCCTGTCTCAAAAACAAAATCATGGAACAAAACAAAAATCAAAAAGAGTAGTTTGTAATGCAATGGTGAGTTGCCTGGAGTCAGGCTAGAGTTGGGAGTTGGGCGGTATCCGTCTTCTCAGAGTTACTGCTTGAGAGAAGCAGTATTAGAGAATTCATTTTGTAGAAAATTTTAGACCTGGAAGGGAGTGAAAAGAATATTCAATCTAGATTATTCTGGTAGCAGTGTGTAGGAAGACTCAGAAACAGGAAGGCAGCTGAGAATCTGCGTGAGGTAATGTAACAGACATGAGGGTATAAATCTTTGTTCCAGTATCGAATCGGCTACAGTCAAAAAGGAGAAAAAGTGTGCAGACATTCTGTGAGGGGGATACCAAGACTTTGTAGCAGATGGGGGAAGGGCAGTGGTGGGTGGTTCGAGTCGCGTGTTCTTCCTTGACTTTTCCCTTTTGGGGTATTGAAGACAAGTCATACTGTTTGCAAAGACAAGCTAGTTTGGGAAGCCAAGTTCAGTTTTATTTATGATGGAGTGGACATGAATGGAAATAGCCAAGTAGGCTGAGAGATCAAGGAAGGAGATGCCGACTGGGGAGTTGTTAGAGTTGAGGAAGAATGACCTCACCCTGGGCCCATGCCTGGTTAAGAGAGCCCCGAGCCAAGCACATTGCTTATAGCCAAGAGCTGAACTTCTGACATGATTATCCTGCAGCAGATGTTATAAAACAAAGCAGCTTGTGTTCAGTTTGTCAGAAACCAGCACATGGATGAACATACCTACGGAAAGATGATGCCAGGAGGAAGCGTTTCAGAGATGCTTCTCAACAGGAGACCCGCAAAGACCTGTCTCATCTTTATCACCCTTGATGGGACTAAGTTATTATTTTTTCCTAGGTCGTAAGGCAGAACATGGACTATTTTGTGTGTATGGTTGGGAGAGATGAGGATGAAGAGTCAAAAGGCAGTGACTTCAGCTAGATGGCCCAAGGTTGGTCCGGAGGTCAATCATCTTGCTAAAAACACCCTCCAAACAGCCTGTGCCTGACAGAGAGTTGCTCTGGTTTGGCTGGCCCACATGTGGAAGAACTACGAATTGCTTTTGGCCCAGGACCAAACTTGCAGGGCCAAAGAGTTACAAGACGTGAAATGCAAAATATTTCTTGGAACTTTTAGGGTAAGAAAATCTAACCAGTAACTATTGAAAAACAATAACATGCGAGACTCAAGAAGTTCATATCCTTAAAGTGTCTTTTACGGCTCATGGCATTCTTAGAAATTTGTTACTATTGTATTCTTTTCAAAAAAAAAAAAGATTTATCTTATTTTTAATTAAATATATATGTTTGTGACCCCATGTGTGTATATGTGTGTGTGTGTGTGCATGCATGTTTGAATTTAGGTGCTTGCAGAATGGGGAAGAGAGCATGAGATGCCCTGGAGCTGGAGTTATGTGGTTGTGAGTTGTTAGTCATGGTGCTGGGAACTGAACTTGGACCCTCTGTGTGAGCAGTACATGGTCTTAGCCATGGAGCTACTGTCCTCCATGGGATTCGTGACTGTGTTCTGCCTGCTGTTGCTTACTGTCTCACTTTGCACGTGGCCAGCTGGTTCAGCTTGTTGTTTATACAACAGGAGAAATGCTGTAACACTTTAGAGTCTTTGACGCCCAAGAAGTTCGAAGTTTCTGTGACTGGAGATGGAGTTTGTCTACATG
The DNA here is from genome assembly GCA_004026605.1 of Ondatra zibethicus. Taxonomy (NCBI): domain Eukaryota; kingdom Metazoa; phylum Chordata; class Mammalia; order Rodentia; family Cricetidae; genus Ondatra; species Ondatra zibethicus. Next base: position 111,487 of record PVIU01004161.1, read on the forward strand.
CCTGTTCTCTGTTAGTAATGACTAGAAGGGGCCTGTTTGGGGGATGGTTCCTATAAATAAGATTGTAGGGGACTCTGATAATCCACTTAATAACAACCCCATTTTCTTTCTTTTTTTTAATGATTTTTAATGAGCTCTACATTTTTCTCTGCTCCCCTCCCTGTCTCTCCCCTCCGCTCTTCAACTGTCCCCCAAGGTCCCCATGCTCCCAATTTACTCAGGAGATCTTGTCTTTTTCTACTCCCCATGTAGATTAGATCTATGTAAGTTTCTCTTAGTGTCCATATTGTTGTCTTGGTTCTCTGGGATTGTGGTTTGTAAGCTGGTTTTCTTTGCTTTATGTTTAAAAACCACCTATGAGTGAGTACATGTGATAATTGTCTTTCTGTGTCTGGGTTACCTCACTCAAAATAATGTTTTCTAGCTTCATCCATTTTCAAGATGTCATTTTTTTCTGCTGTGTAGTACTCCATTGTGTAAATGTACCATATTTTCCTTACCCATTCTTCGGTTGAGGGGCATTTAGGTTGTTTCCAGGTCCTATGTCAAACAAAGCTGCTATGAACATAGTTGAACACATGTCCTTGTGGCACGATTGAGCATCCTTTGGATATATACCCAAAAGTGGTATTACTGGAACAACCCATTTTCAAAGGCTTTCCCAAACCGTTTCTGAATGAGAAGTGATCTCACGCATGTCAATTGCATTTATTTTAATAGAACAACACTGTTTGGGTTGATTGGCTTTTCCCATTACAGACATTTATTCTCTTTTTACGTTGAAGTTGTGCTTCCTCAAAATTGCTATGTTGGCAGAACTTTTGCCAGCAGATTCAGTACAGACCCTTCATCTTTGGAGAGTGAGTTGAGTATAAATATACATCATAATTACCTTGTGGATAAAGAGATAGGCAGATGGCATAGATAGAAGTCAGAGACCAGAATAGACCAGAATACTTAATGGGGTGGTATCCACCAACAGAACTGTGCTATTTGGGCACTGTTGCCACCTAAAGTGTACCATGTGACCATGTGAGAGTGCATGCAACTTCTTGGGAGAGGAGTAGATCCACTCTTCAAAGATGATCTCAGAATGCTAAATATAAGAATAAAAATATATCAGGGCTGTCTCAGTGGGTAAAGGTGTTTGCTCCCAAGCCCGAAAAGCTGTGTTTGATTCCTGAGTCCTACATGATGGGAGCAGAGAACCAACTCCTGCAGGCTGTCCTGTGACTTTTTACACTTGTGCTGTGGCACATGGCTGTCCTCCCAATAAATAACTACAATAAACATTTTTTTAAAAAAGCTTTAAAAAAGAATGTGAGATATTAAAAGGAAGTTGAAGCACAATTAATAAAAGCTCAGGGTCAGAAATTGGGGTTCATCCTGAAAAGCAAAACAGCCAGCCACTGTTTTGACCTCAGTCTGAAATGTCAATCCTGCCTCCTGGAATCTCAGAAGGAGACTGTGCCTGAGAGCTGTCTTTCCCCATCTTATATTCCTCTCTAGGGCTGGGATTAAAGGCATGCACCACTGTCATTAAACTCATGCACCACCCAGTTTCTATGGCAACTAGTGTGGCTACTGGGATTAAAGGTGTGTGTTACCATAACCTGGTCTGTAAAGCTGACCAGTGGGGCTGTTTTACTCTTAGATCTTCAGGCAGTCTTTATCCTTAGAATACAGTTGAAATGCTGCTACAGTAAGTTGTGAGAGAAATGTCAGTAATTTGGTTCGTAAACATTTTGGGGGGCAGAGGGAGGGTGGGGAACAAATTTGGAAGTGGTGAATTAAAGAACTTCATTAGACAATAGTTAATTTTCACAGTGCCACTTAATTGTAGTTTAGTGGATTTCTAAGTGGTAAAGCTGCATTTTATTAAAGTATTTTATAGTCCAGATATTTGTTCTACTTCCTTCAGTAATTGTTTGAAAAAGATGGTCTGTCTTGCAAAACTGTTATTTTGTATGATAACTTGGTGCCTAAAATGTTGCCTCAGTGCAGAGGAGGTGGCTCCATGCAGCGTTCCCGGGCATGTGCAGGTGAAGCCACTTGGTTTTCATCTGCACATCCATCTGGTGACTGACAGGGAGGAGGTGGGGTGGAGATGGGGAACAGCGCCCTGGTCTGGGCCTGCAGGAAGTGCCAGCACCAGGAGGGTCAGGCGCTGTTTTGGAGCAGAGTGGTCCTAAGTTAACGTGCTGTCATTCCTGGTCAGGGTTCGGATCCTGCCTGGGGACTAGCAGCTGTCAAGTGGTGCCCAGGTGCAGTCACAAGGCCCCTGAGTACCCAGCCAGGACATGCCAGGAACCTCAGCGCTCCTCTGTAGTCACGTGGCCCTCTTGTCTTCTACCTGTATCTGAGTGGCTTCTGCCAGTCTTACCTAAGCAAGTGGGAGATTGATGAGCCATGACTGAGTTTTGGGAGGACACTATATAATTGAATATTCTTTATGGTCACGTGGTGATGTCACTTCTCTGCATGAACAAATGACTGCACAAAGTCTCCTGGAAGAAATCCAGGTGTATTAAGGTCCAGATCTAGAATGAAACCCATTCCATTAGGAAACCCATGTAGCAGTGGTCTTTGACTTGTTGACTGTGACCAGACAGGCCAGGTCTCCCTTTCTCTCTTTGGCCTTAGCACTCCACGTCTGCAGGGGTCGAGCGGACATTTAAAGGACTACTTGTCCTGTTAGGAAGTGCCTGGGATTGACTGACTTGCAGTGTTTTTTTTTTGGGATAGGTGGAATAGGGCTGAGTACTGACTCAGTAGCCATGACACCGGTGGTGTTGGGAAGACAGACCCTCCTGAACCAAGTTGCAGTGCCTATATTTAGCTTGAGTGCAGTGGTTCTTAATTCAGGGTGTGTGAGAACTTCCCTGTAAGCCATTTCCCATTATAAAAAGCGGGCATGTGCGTGCTCTCTGGGCGATCTCACTTGTTCTCACTGCTTGAAATCCTTGATTATATTGGCTGCTTATGTATCCATCCTTGACTTCTCTTTTCAGCTCCAGATTTGCATACACACTGATACTACCGTACACCCGGTAGCTGCAGGACTACCCCTCTGTTTTCTCTTCCTTTAGCACCCCGTTTTTCTTCACTGACACTGTCTTATACCCACTTGCCCCAGTCAAACACCAAGAGACCAATCTGCTTTTATTGTTCTCATTATTTGATTTCCTTCCTGCCACATTTGCTGTTCTGCTTGTACTGCTCTAAGCCACGTGGCTTTTCTTGGGCAAACTGAGATCCCTTCTGAAATGTACTTGCCCCTTCCAAGGTTCAGAGTAGCTTGAATATATTTTAACTTCCTCAACTTTAAAACAGTGTTCAAGATGACTACACTGATGTTTCTTCTCTTGGAAATTAGTTAAAGTATTTATTGATTGATTGTTTGATTTTTGAGACAGGGTTTCTCTGTAATTTTGGAGCCTGTTCTGGAGCTAGCTGTTGTAGAGCAGGCTGGTCTCGAACTTAGAGAGATCCGTCTGCCTCTTCTTCCTGAGTGTGGGGATTAAGGGTGTGTGCCATCACCGCCTGGCCTACATATTTATTATTTTTATGTGTATGTGTATGTGCCTGTGTAAGTTTATATGCACCATGTGTGTGAAGGAACCTGCAGAGGCCAGAAGAGGGCGATGGATTCCTGGAACTGGAGTTATAGGCAGTTCTGAGGCAGCTTGTGGGAACCGGGAACTGGATCCAGGTCCTCTGTATGAATAGTAAGCACTCTTTCTTAATTGCTGATCTATCTATCTCTCCAGTCCCCCTAATAAAGGCTGACTCAGTATTTCCTGGAGCAGAGGGAAATTTGGGCTGTCTGACCAAGCTGTGCTCTGGGGATGGACTGCTGCAGTTCCCTCTCATCCTCCTTTCCTGCGAGGAGTCTGAGTGTCTCCAGTCCTGCGGGGACCGTAAGCAGAGCGGCTCACGCCCACCACCAGCGTAGAATGCTTTCTCAGTGGTACTCATGTAGTGCTGTCTCTTTACCTGGTGCCGTCGTGTGCTGCTGTAACTGTAATCACACAAACAAGGAGAATGTGCTCCACTGTTCTGGAAGTTAGAAGTGTGAAGTAGGTGGGGCTGGGTGGAAGCTCAGACAGTGCAGAACGGCATTGTATTCTCTGTCTCCAGGGAAGACTGTTTCTTGTCATCTCCAGCTTCTAGAAGTTGAACAGTCTGTTCCCAGACTGGGATCTTGTGGGAGTATCATTCTACACTCTTCTGTTCTCTCTTTCCTTTTTTGGGCCTTGTTCCTTTTTCTTTCGAGGATCTTGTGCTCTTAAGAGGCGTCTCTGGATAGTCTAGGATAATCTCACCATCTTAAATTTTATCACCAAAGCTCGTTTCACCACATACCTACCATATTCTAGCATCTGGAATTGGGGCATGGACATCTTCGAGTAAGCATTTTTCCTGTTTACCTCAGCAAACACTATTTAAATTTATTTGCATGTATCAACTAATCTTCAACAACTCTCTTGGTTTAGGTGTTATTCACTGGGGAAAGTGAGGCACAGGGAGGTTATGTAACTTGTTCAGGGTTTCATGCCACTAGGTAGTGACGTTGGAGTTCACATATCACTTTAGCGCTCTGTAATCAGGACACATGATGTTTTTGCAGGTGTCTAATGTATCCTTCAGTGTGATGTTTGAAAACCATACAGTGGTGATAATCATGCCTTCCAGAGTGCTTGGTGGCTCCTCCTGTTTGAAGTCTTGACAGAATCATTTCAAGCTGTCTGTGTGTTCACCACATTCCTGCCTCAAGGTCACACAGGCAGCAACTGCTAAGACTGGAACATGTGATCTGAACTGTGACCAGCTTGCTTCGCTGTTTTTGCTTTACCTGATGAGGACATGTTTAGAAAAAGATTAACCATTATTTGGTGTTGCATAATGGTCACATTCAATGACAGACTCATGGAGACTGCAGTACATCTCCTGGAGTTTCAGGCTGTGGGTGTTGGGAGCTGAACACTGGTCTCCTGGCACTTGAGTGCTGAGCTATCTCTTCAACCCCTATTAGAAGGTCTTGTTGTGGTGAGGTGATATGCGGATTTCAACATCATTAGGAAAGAAAGAGGTAAAAAGGATGGAGTTGATCAGGAGGTTCAGATCATTATGTTTGGTGGTTATATATAACATGCGTAACATGCAGCCATCTCTTCTGAAATTAGCCTAGTTAGAAGCTTAAGTGCAAAATCTTATCATCAAGATGGGACAATGTATTGTTTTGAGTTTCCCTTTAACCTTCTTTTGCGTCCTCCACAGTGTGTAGAAACCAGCTGCTAGAGCTGTCGTAAATGCTGAAACTTGTAGTCGAACTGCGGAGACTCGGAATCTTTGCCCTTAGAAGGGTGCCACAATTACTGCCCTCCTCTCGAGGCCATGACTGTCAACCCGGGGCCAAGCCAAGTCAGGCTCACTTCCAGCTGGACCTTAAAGAGCACTCCATTAATGTAGACCTTTCCATTCCTTTAAAAAATGTTTTATTCTTTTCTAGTGTGTGTATGTACGTGCATAGGTGTATGGGTCTGCATATACCCACAGAGGCCAGAGGTGCTGGGTCCCCCTTGGAGCTGGGATTACAGACACTTGTTAACTACTTAGCGTGGGTGTTGGAATTGAACCCCAGGTTCTCTGGAAGAGCAGCTTGTATTCGTAATTGTTGAGCCATCTCTCCATCCTAACATTTCTACTTTTTCCTACTTTTAATTTGTTTTTTAATAAAATAAAATTAAATTTTCTTTCATAAAAGATCATAAAGTTTTGTATTTTGGGGGGGAGATTGATGTATTATATGTCAAATACTTTTTATTCTAGACCATGATGGGCCATAGCCTTTGGTACTTTCCTTGGTTTTCTCTTGTAATGCATAATTGAGATGGTCCTGTGAGTTAGGTGTTATGCCAGGCATCAGGCACGGGGAGCAAAACAGCTGCCCACTTAGTGGGGGAACACTATAATGCTGTAGAGAAAATGAAAGCGAAGTTGAGAAAGAATAATGTACAGAAGGCTATTTCAGATAGAACAGCTGAGAAGGCTGTGTAGCAGTGTATTTTAGGGAGAGTTGAAGCATTGTACAGAGAAAAAATATGCCTGGAGGTACTGAAAATTGGTGAGAAGGAGCTGGCTTGGAGCTTAGTTACAATTAGGGAAAAGCTTGGTTGGGAAAAAAACACTGCATCCCTGCGTGTTTTGACTGTGATAAAGAATACAGGTATCTTAGTTTTGTTCCAATGCAACAAGGAAGTAGCAGTGGATATTCCATCAGGCGCACTATCTGAGCAAGGCGTGGAAGAGTAAATGCGCACACAGGGAGATGGAAGTGATGTGGAAAATTGTTGGTGCCTTGTGGGCAGAGTGTGAGGAGACTAAAGGGGAAGGGGCTTATTGTTTCAGCGAGCGTTTGGAGATAGGAAGGAAAAACACTTAAAGATAAGTTGGGCGTGGCAGCATTGTGAGGACAGAGGGAGAATCAGGACATCAGCATTTTGAAGGAACTTACTGAGGAGACCAGAGCTGCTTCCCGGAGACCTGAGAACGGCAGTGGCTTTGGGAGAAGGGTGTGTTCAGCATGTAGGGTTGGTCAGGAGGACGTGAATTTCAGAGTTATCAGCAGAATATGTAAATTCTGGAGGCAGGAGTACAACGTGGCATTTAAGTCACGGAGTGGATGAGATCATAACTGTAGAGAGGTAGCAGGCTCAGGAGCTAACCTGGAGGCTGACATTTGGAGGTCAGAGAGAGGAGCCAGCAAAGGACACCGATTAGTAAGCCACAGGAAAAAAGCCAAGGGCACACTGTACCGCAAATCGAATTAGTGATGGCCATTTCCAGGATGAAGGGTGCTCTGCTGTGTGTGTGTGTGCTCCTGGAGATGATGAGGTCCCAGCATGCTTTGCATCAGGCGAGAAGTATGTGCATCTGGGGAATTTATGTGGGCAGTTTAGTGCGGCGGACAGGAACTGAATGCAACGGGCCTGCAAGTGAGCGAGCTGAGGATCGTAAGGCAAAAGGAGTGTTGAGTACAGGCCTTGGTAATCCCCAGGTGTCCATGAAATATGGACTATCTGCAGGTGACAGAGCCACAGAAACTCGTTTTCTGCTTCCCTCCAAGTTCACAGTCCTGGCCCAGCTCCAGGAAACCCTTGGTGTCAAACCCAGGCTTGGATTGAGAGCTGGATTCTGTGGCAGAGAGTCTGGAGATAAAAGGCTTGAAGAACCTGGAGTTGACTAGAAGGCAAAGCAAGAATTTGCTCCATCTGCGTTTTTGCCCCGAACAAGTCCTTGGTGACAGGTGTTGCTGGTCCACTTAGAGCAGATGTTTCCCCTGCAGTCCACTGGCCCAGGGTTCTCTAGACATGCCTTCTAGGCGCACAGGGCCAGCCCTGGGATGCAATATTATACCGGAGTCATATGGGAGTGGCTGCCTCTTGTAGTCCGGTGTAGGAGGACGGCTGCACCATGGGGAATGTATTGCTTTGGAAGGGGAGTCTCATGCAGCAGCACCAAGAGTAAGCCTCTGAGCAGCTGCCAGAGATGAGCTTGGAAGTTAGAAGAGCTGTGGCCTCTGAATGTGAGGCCTTTGGGGTGGGAGAGGGAAAGACAGCCATCTTTCCAGGTGTAACTTAAGGAAGAAGGTGTCCAGTCAGTTGTGCTTGAGTGACCACAGTAACTAGTCCCCAGCAGCTAGTGTCCTCCCAGGGGCAGATTGTTATGCAGTGTGTTCAGATTCAGCTGTGGATGCAGCCATTGATTTTGTTCATAGGATCGAGTAGGCACTGATCCGGGTCTACTAGTCTACCTTGTTGTAGGCTCTATATTAGCTTTGCCCTATGTCTTTGATATGTGTGATTTTGTTCCCCACAGCTTTTGTCTCTCACCACTAGCAGAGAAAATCAGATACGACCTTCTTCCCCGCCTGTGTCTGCAGTATAGCACTGAGGCTGCCTCCCTATAGAACTGATTAGCAAATCAAAGGCTAACGTGCCTTTCTCACAAGTGATTTTCTTGCCCTACAAAACTGTCATTTTCAATATTCCTGTCAGTATTCTTTGACCTGTCAGCATAATTGGAATGTTATCTATCGTTTCTGTTTCTTTAATGCACACTGTGAGTATATCCTTTTTAGGTCACGGTACACCCCCTTTAGCCATGTGTATGGAATTTGCTCATGAGGTATATATTAAGGACTTTGGCTGTTTGGAGGGAGACTTTATTCTAGTGTGTAATATACTTTAAAAATGGTTTTCATTAGACCATTAATACTGCTATAGCCCCAGGCCATACTTTTCTACGTGTACTTAACTCAATATCAAATCCCGGGCACTGGTCATTAATTGTATCTTTAGAGTTACAATGAAAGTGAAAGTCCTCTTTAATGCCTGTCAGCTCCCTCTTCCTGAAATGTCTCCAGTCATATTTGTATTGGGCAATATGCAGGTTTGGGAGCAAGGCCTCATAGCAAAAGCTTTCCCTAGACTGCTTTTTTCCCCCTCCCATTGAGCACGTTGAACTACAGGCAGCTTGGCTGTGTATGTGAGTCCAAAGCCATCCCCCTCCCCACCAGATAGCTCTAGAAGGATGCATTCAAATCTGGCACCCACACATAGTACCTTTAAAAGCTCTGAGAAGTTCTGAGTCCGCTCGGGTTGGGAACTTGCTTGGCTGGCTGCGGTCTCTGTGGTGAGCAGGCCCCATTGGAGGGATGTTTGTTTCCAGTACTGGAACTCAGCAGGATGAGTCATAGCAGTTTCAGGAAGCAGCTCCAGTCTGTTGTGCTGTGATAATGTGTGAAGGAATGTCTCCATTTGTGCCACACAATGTTTAGGAAGGTACGGACAGAGATGCCGTGTGTTTGACTCTTAAACATTTTTTATTTTGGAGGGTTGGACTTGGGGCTACAGCTGGAGATAGCTTTTGAACATTCATTTGTTTGGAACATCATGCAGCTTTCCCACTTGGAGAATGAAAATTTCAGTTGGTTAGATCTGGTTCTTTCAGCTCCCAAGCTGTGTTCAAATTCACAGTTTCAGATAACTGTAATTCTGCACCCTTTTTCCCCCACGTGCCAAGAGCTGGAGGGAGGGGCATGCCACACCACACTTAGTGTGGCATGTGCTGCATGTTAGGGCCAAATACCATGGTTTTGCAAGCCCCAGCTGTTTACCAGATCTCACTGTGTAGCTCTTGCTGGCCTAGAACTTACGAGGTAGACCAAACTGGCCTCAATGTCACAGATATCCTCCTGCCTCTGCCTCCTCTCTCTACTGTTTTTCAATACTGTATTTATTTATGTGCTTGTGTAAGTCAGAGAACAAGTTCCAGGAGTTGAGTTTTTTCCTCCTGCCATTTGGGTCCTGGGGATCAAGGTCATTGTACCAAGCTTGATGGCACACCCTGGGTATTCCTTCCTTTTGTAACATTATTTTCACTATTTTGATACTTTCCTGGAAATAACCATCCTTATATTTTTATTTTATTTTATTTTTTTGTTGTTCTTAGGGTAAAGAGATGGCCCAGTGTTTGAGAACACTGGCTGCTCTTTCAGAGGACCTGTGTTTAATTTCTAGCACCCACAGTACAGGTCCCAAGTGTCTGTAACTTCAATTCTAGGAGATCTGTTGCTGTCTTCTGGCCTTCAAGGGCATGTGGCACACACAGGCAAAACACTCAGGCACATAATAAAAATGAAAATTAAGAAGGTTTTTCTTTTTCAATTTTTAGTGGCTAAAGTCTGTTTCATAATTGTTTCTACCCTGTGATGATCTACTTTAGAACATTTTGGTGTTTTTTTCTCTTCCCTTCTTTCCTTTTTTCCTTTCTGATAATGAAAGTTAATTGTTCACCATGAAGATAAATATTGTTTTAAACTCTAAGGTGAGCTTTTTGGGACCTGGTATGCAGGCTTTTGTATATGTGTGCTGGTAAGCATGTGAGTGTTTATGTCTGTGTATGCGTGCATGTGTGTGTTCTTACAGTGTCATCTTATATATTCAAAGATATCAGTCTATACCTTAGGTGTTTTTGTCTTCCCACTGTGTGGCATTATGCCTAACCCTGGGCTTTCAGTTCAGAACTGTTGTGCAGAAACATGACAAATGCGTGCGTATCTTTCCTATACTTGGAACTGAGTACACGGGGTGGAACAAAGTCAGAGATGGTTCCTCCTGCCATTAGCTGCTCTGTTCTGTAAAACAAGGTTGGGATGGCAAGCCTCTGAATGTGAGGATCAGTTAACAACAACACCACGCCCTGAATGTCACACAGTGAAATAAAAGCATCCCCAATGACGTGTTAGGGCACGCTTGTGTCTATGGCAGTTAAAAGTTGATGAATTGATTTTCTTTGGATTGTCCAATATTTGTTAAGGGCTAAAGTGGAATATTCTTGTTCAGTTTCTTTGGTTTTTTTTGACCTGGCAAATTAACTCCAATCTATTTTGCTTAAATTTAAAATCTCACTCATGAATATAGCATGTGTCAGCATTTGTGATTCTGGAGACCTGAATAGGGAACAATCCCCAAATAGCTTGGTGATTCTCTTGTACTTTAAAAATATGATTGGATAAAGATGGCGGCTACAGAGTGGCGGTTCAGTCCCAGCTGCCCTTCCATTGTGCGTCTGTGCTCACAGAAGTGGGAAGGGCGAGGCATGGTTCATAGAGCTACCTCTTTCTTTTCTTTCAGGGCCAGCTTTCAATATTGCAAGAAAAGATAGACCATTTGGAGCGCTTGCTAGCTGAAAATAATGAGATCATCTCAAATATCAGAGACTCAGTCATCAACCTGAGCGAGTCTGTGGAGGACGGTCCGAAAGGCTCACCGGGCAACAGCAGCCAGGGCTTGGCACGCCTCCTTTCCTCACAGTCAGCCCTCCAGACTGACCCCAAGGACTGTTTGTTTGCCTCACAGAGTGGAAGCCAGCATCCAGATGTGCAGGTAACGGAGTCGCTGATAGCCAGGGACCCTTTTGCTTGTTTTTAGATTTGTTTTTGTGTCTGTTGTTATTTGGCAACTTTTTAAGCTCTGGGCTCCAGTTTCTCCTTTTGCCAAGATCTGTTTGTTCTCACCATCGTTTTTCTTTGTTAGTGGTATAATCCACTCCTCCTGTGCTTCTGTCTATTTTCTTCTGAACCCCGCCATTTTGCTTGCTTTCCTGTCTTTTTATCTTGTGTAGTGGTCGAAAAATCCTTAAAGATTTAATTTGCCTAAGTGATAATTTTATCTGCTTTTGGAGGAAACAGTCGCATTCCAATGTCACTCTGCACCTTCTCTGTAGGGCGAGCATCAGAGTAGATATTTGGAGGAAGATCCTCTGGTAGGGCAGAGTAATCTAGAGCTGTACTTTCCACTATGCAGAGTGCCCTCCACACATGGCTGCAAGCACTCACAATGCTGCCCTTTGATTTGAGACGCACTCTGAAAGTTTGTAATGGAAACACAGAGTGTTTTGGCCTTCGCGTATAAAGTATCTTTAGCTTTGTATTAATTATAGGTTGGTTTGATAATACCATGGGTAACTTAGATAAAAATCTATAATTAAAATTTTATTGTTTTCATTTTATTAGACTATTTAAGATTGCATGTTGGACTTGAACTTTTTCACTTGAACAACCCTGTTCTAGGGGGTAATGGAACTGAAAGTCCAGAGAGGGGGTAGAACATGATACAATCTTGAGGCCATGGCTCACAGGCCAAGCTGCCAGCGGGAGGCAGCGTGGCTGGTTAGGCTCTGTGCCTGTACCCTCATGGTTAGCTAGCACATGGGCAGATCCTGGTGGGGCCAGAGCCCTGGGCTTGCCAGGTTACCTGTTTCCTTGGGGCTGGGCTTCGTTTTGCTTCTTACTGAGTTCTTCTTCGTACCACCTTTGTCCACTGTGGTAGGGGGATGGCAAAATAGTAGGCTCTTTGGTTGTTGTTTGTTTGGTCTAAACGTGGGCTGTTTTTACTGGGGTTGCAGAGCCCCTGCGCCTGTGTCAGGAGTGAGGAGGGAGGACGTTTACTATAGGGCTGAAGAAAGGATTGGCCGTTCCTCCTGGTGCTTCCCTCTGCCCAGCTGTGCTCCACAGACTTTCTGGCTTATCCTTGGAGTCTTAGTTTTATTCATTCAAGGCATGAGTCCCAAAACAAGAGATAGTTATTGTCTTAAACTGCTTCATGATCATGTTACTTAATTTTCTGATATCCTTATTTTTTGTGATATTTTATATTAAGATATAGTTTTGTAGCCTGTTCAGTTTTAACAATTTCAGCGTTCTTGGTTGTGTTGTCACATTTACTATCGCAGAGACTATGAGGGGATAAAGGTCAAGTTTTATGTTTTGGGTGGGACGCTGTTTTTCCCTCTATGTCCAAAATGAATTATTATCTACAAGGAATTATGCATTCAGAAGCTAGAAGACATTTGCTTGGTTTTTGAAATGAGGTCTCACTACGTGGTGACCTTCCTGCCTCAGGGTTGTGATGGGACTGTAAGTATACACCGCTACACCTGGCTGTAGAAACACATTGGACTACTTAAAAGTTAAATCTCAGTTTAAAAAATTTCATTCCGTGTGTATTTCAGAATAAAAAGGTAAATAAAGCATTTGACAAATAGAAAAATACATGAGTTCTCAGTCAGATACAGACTTAGGAGGTAGCTGAGCTGATCATGAAGCCGACGCCCCAAATGAGGTAAGAAGTTGTGTGGAGTACGTATTTGCAATATGTTGAAATATTTGGTCATAACCAAACTTCATGAGAAATCTTTTGTTGTGTTTCTGTTTTCCTGTTAAATCACAGTGGCACTAAAAGCAAAAGGAGGAATTCTAATAAATGAATGAAATCGTATTTATCGAAAGCAGATGGGGTGAGCTTACTTATCAGGGTAGTTACGTAGCACAATTAGCCTTTCAAGCCTTTGAATGATTTTGGCCTTAAAAATTTAAATTGATTTTTATATAGTTTTATTTGATTATATATTGATAAAAGAAACAGCAAAGAATATCTTTGAGCAAATATTGACTAGCCTTAAGTATAGCACAACAATGGTTAAAGCTTAACTATTTTTCTTTCATATTTTTAGATGTTGGATGTTTATGATCTGATTCCTTTTGATAACCCAGATGGTGGCGTTTGGAAGCAAGGATTTGACATTAAGTATGAAGCTGATGAGTGGGACAGTGAGCCCCTTCAAGTTTTTGTGGTGCCTCATTCCCATAATGACCCAGGTAAAGGCCGCACTTCCTAATAGCTCTGACAAGCTTGCCCAGCACCTGTGTCCCATAACGAGGGTCCGGTCAAGCTCCTGTCTCTCTGACTTCACAGTGGTCTTATATCCCATCCTCATTGTACCAGTTTATGTGCCATTACCGGGTAGGACTTGTAGAGCAGGAAACAATGAGAAACACAAGAAGGATTTTGGGGGCATACATTTCAGGGTACTGTGATTTATTTTATTTGTTTCTGGTGAAATATTGCATGGGAGGGCTGGAGGCCTAGTGATAAGTTAAGAGCACTTAACATTCTTGTACAGGACCCAAATTCAATTCCAGACCCCACATGGTGGCTCACAACCATCACAGTTCCAGTACTAGAAGATCCCTTACTCTCTTCTGATGTCAGCTGGTCTGGGGTATGCACATGGACGGGCAGGCAAAGCGTTCATACATATAAAGTAAAATAAATCTAACACATTAAAAAATACTTCATGAGAAAATCACTTTATCCTGTAAATTCCACTTCCAAAAGGCAGAGTGCTCATTGGAAGATTTGAGTCTTTAACCCAGAGAAGTAGAAGCAGTGGTTTGGGAGCTTTGGAGGAGGGGTCTAAGTCCTAGCCTGGGCCCGTAGACCAAGATGACTTTAGGCAGGTCACTTAATCCTTCAGTGGATAAGGTTTTTATCCAGAAGAATTAGGATGATAGTATCTTCCCAGGATGAGATGTAAAGGAACCCTGCATGACACAAAGATAGCTGTGATTATTGTAATTACTGTTATTTCCCACGAAGGCTTTTATTTGTCGAGGCTAGTGATCCCCCTCCCCCAAGGTAAGGGGAAATTGCTATAATTTCAGCGGCACACGTGATTAGATGTGTGTGCTTACTGGTGTGCACACACAGCACAGAGTGATAGCCCAGTGAATTTAGTACAGTGGTTCCTGAGGCTGTATTTCTAAACACTTTGTTTTTTGAAAGACTTCACCGAGTTTGTGTTTCTTACCTTTCTCAAGAACCTCGTTCTCTCTAGCTCACCTCTTACTTTCAAGGATTTTTTTTTTTTTGTAACTCACATCTGCATGCGTGACACATCTACTTCCATCCTTTACTAGTTTACTGGATGCTCTCTTTCCGATGTCCTCTTCCTGTGATGTAAGTGCAACTAGCTGCTTCGGGTCTGAACGCAATTCATCGCTTTACTCTTTTGGTTTCTCTGAAGTCTTTTTCCACCATTTCCCCTTCCTTCTGTGCTCAGTTCCCACCAGCTCCCTTTCTTGTTGCTCTGTGACTTAAGCACTCAACCATAATATTAAAAGATGTGGTTTACTAGGCAGGCTGCTGAGTGTTTTGCAAATAGCTGATGCCGAGGAGAAGAGGTTGGTGGCACCAGTCACAGGAAAGGTGCTATCATCTTGTCACAGTGACACGGTCCCTCATGTTGTGCTCACCTGTGTTCTCTCGCGCGTAAACCCGAGTGACAAAGCACACGTGTCTCCTCTTGCATATTGCTGATTCTCAGCCTAATACTTGGCACGTAGTAACTTGCAAATATGGAAGCTCTTCTCTGGGCTGTCTATATATTCCTTTACTGTAGGCACACACCGTACTCATGCCCACACTTGCACAGATGCATGAGTTTAGAAATATACAGTGTTTGTACTCAGCCTACTCACTACGTTTAAGCTCCCCCAGGGCTAGGGCTTTGTCTTACCTACTGCCTTTTGTGGACCAGCTAGAAGAGCAACCGACACCTAGCACCATCATCTCAGTTCTGCTCCCAAGTCATTGCAATTATAATTGGCTCTCTAGGTTAGGGTCAAACACTTGGCCTGTTGCTTGTCTCATGTTTTTGCATTAACTCCCATCTTTTCTGTGTCTCCTTATTTCTATTTCTATTTTTTTTTTGAAAACACCCTTTGCACTCTTTAGAGTAACAACAGTATTAAGCTTTTTGAGGGCAGGGATTTCTTAGATCCCCGTTTGTTTGCATTATAGTTCCAGCTGTAGTATGCTGTTTTGTGCGAGGACATCTGTAATAACTGTTTCTGACTGCAATAAATGGATCTGTCTGTTGGTATCCTAGCAACCATAGTGGAATCTTTTGTCTTAGTAGAAGATGTTAATGACCCTTACCCTTAGGCCCTTTGCCACTTGAGTTAAAAATAGTGGTCAGAAACAGACCCATTAAACCCAATGCTTCATGAAGCAAAATGATAGAGAGAAGAACCCACTGACTTTTTTAGTTATTTTCACGATTCCCTAACAAAATAAAGCATTGATCACCTAAATTATCCTGTGACAAACGAAAACATTCAGATCATGAAAAATCACTGTGTTAATAGGGAGAAAACAGAAAAATATGTGCGTGTGTATTCTAAGCCAAACTACAACCGTAATGGGAGATCTTTGTAGAATACTCCCAAATGAATGTGCAATTAGGCAATTTACTTTCTAAATGAGATTTATAGAAAGTTGTTTGCATTTTCTGCAGCAATAATTTAAAACAAGCTTTGACTCAGTAGTTTGTTCTATCAGTGGGTTTATGTCTGTTGGGAACAGAAATATTTGAAATAGATTTTTAAACAAGTCCTGTCTTTGTCCCTTCACAAAGAATTTATGGTGTGTGTATGTACATTCATACATAGATACACACACATGTGTGCAGATTGTTTCCTTTTGGGGATGAGTTAGTATTAGTAGGTAAGACAGGATACATTTTAACAAACAGTATCTTAATAATTTTCCTAATTAAGTCTTCCAGGCCACAAGGATATGTCATCCAGCATTCAAATGATTTACACGAATTAAAACAGAACAGAAAAGGAGTTGTTAGGTAAATGCTGATAGCTCTGCACCATTATGGATTTGAAAAGTTTTGACGCATAGACCATGAAATTAAATATGAGTTGTTGGATACATGTTCATGTTATATTTAATAAACTGATTAGAACACAATTATAGCACCTTTGTATCTACAATCTTAATTCTTCACTTCCCACTAGTTAAACTGCCAAAATATTTAGTTAATTTTCCTTCAAAGAAATCACAGTGTGTAGAGAAAAGATAGGGTAGACTGGATGGAAGTGTGCACAGCATCTTGTCAGTGAGGCAGTTTGTAAAATGCACAGTAGATTGTAACACCCTTGTGGTGTGACTCTAAACAGTAGGGAGAGCTAGTCACTAAGTTATACTAGAAAGCAATTTTCTTTTGCGCATTTATAGCTCTTTAGAAAAAAATATTGATTTAATGCATGATGGGATTTTGCCCATTTTTAAAACTAAGAAAATTCATTTTTTGTGTGTTTCATATTACATAATAATTAGAAATAGATTTGTTTATACATCTGTGGCTAAAGTTCAAAAAGACTAAAAACATGAAATCACAGTCTGAATTTCAAAGATTTTTGGTTAAATATTACACTGTTGGAATTTGAAAGTGTTTGGCCAGCTGTTGTTGGTGAATGTCTACGTATATCAAAGTGGAGAAGGAAGCCAGTGAGGTGGGCAGTGGCAGGGCGAGTGGTGTCAGTGTGGGGAGAAAGTCCAACTCTGTTTAGCCGTGCAGGGTAAACTGTGTTCTTTGGTTTTGACAACCATCATGGAAAAGATTAATTCCCTCAGCCCACATAGCATGAGAAAGAACTGAGGGGACAGGGTTTTTTGTCCATCCTGTACCAGGGAAGGGGAGAGTCGTATGCTAAGCCATGTTAAATGGTATAGTAAGTTGTTGGAAATCAGTCAACGATAAATTCTCAGAAGCTGGTGAATCAAAGCATATTCATTCTAAAATCCATGTTCTTCCCATTTGCCACCCTGTTTCTTAGGACATTTATTTAATTCATTTTTTAAATGAGGAGTAGCCAATCTAACACATTTGCCTGAACATCTGAGTTGTTAATAAAGTTAGCAAATAAAAATTCAGGACACTTAGCCAAACTTGAATTTCTAGTAAGCAATGGATAGGTTTTTTTTAACTATAAGTGTGTATATTCCAAGTTTTAAATCAGTCATATTTATATTAAATGTTTACTTGCTATTTATTTGAAATTCAGGTTTAACTTGGCATCTCGCTCTTTATCTGAATGGTAGCATTTGAGAATTAAATAACAGCTTTGTGGAATTCTGTGTTTAAGAGGGAAAATGTGAGTACTGAGATTTGTTTTTAGAGGAAGAAAGATCTGGTGATTTGAGCCATCGGTGGACTTCATTCTCAAGGAACACAAATGCCAGTTGCTCTTGAGAGATGTAGGTGATCATTGTACATCTGACTCTGATTTCAGCCTTCATCTATTTTCTTAGCTGGAATGTGTGAGAACTCACCAATGCCCTAGTAACAAAAGCTAGTACTAACACTTATGTCCATGTTCCAGAAGTTTCCCATCATTCTGGGCATTTTATGTGTGTTAAAACCATTACTCCACTCAGCAGCACTAAGATAATTCTATAACATTACCCTCACTTCGCAGAAAAAAAGTCAGGAGAGATAATAAGAGACCTGCCCATGGCAGAGTGGACTTAGTACATGTAACATTGGCTTCTGAACCATGACTTGAGATTGGTTCTTCAATATAAAACTACCTTTCATTGGTAACATTACTGAAGCCACAGGCAGAGCATCTGTGAGGAAATTAAGTACTGTCATGGCTGGCATCATCTATGCTAGTAATATTAAACACAAAAATGATCTTATTAACTATCTTGCAAAAGTGGACACATCATTGTGCTATTTCCTGTTGATTTATTCCTGTTAAAATAGATGTCTGTGCCTTGAAATATAGGGCCTTCCTTATTGCCATGTTTTCCTCTGTGATTAGACGTGAGTTAGAAGCAGTGTTTTCCAGCTTTTAAAGTGACTTCCAGAAACTGTGGTACTTTGTGTAACTTGTGTGACCCTAAGTCTGAATAACTCACTTGTGTACTATAAGAATTACCCATCAATGTCTTTAACCCCTTCCCCCAAAACTTTAGGCAGCTACTCTCTGTGTGGAGAGGTGCCAGTAAATGTTCACAGAGTCCCCTTATCAGAGAAGAGGGTTAAGCTTAACACAGATGGATAACTTCTTTGGGAGCCTGATCTCATAGTTTTTAGTATCAGATGTCAAGGTATGCAGGTCTCTTAATGGGCACTTAGGCAAGCAGTATGGGTGAGGGTCTCAGGAATTACACAGCTGCAAGATGAGTCCACCCTCAGCTATTCTAAGGGGTAATGCAGATCACTTCTGTGGCGTGGGGTGAAATTTCCAACATAGGTCACTCAGATGCATTGAAAAGCGCCATATCTCAAACAGTGTTACGGGAGTGAAGCTGATACGCTTGGAAAACTATTAGTTGATGCTGAGCCACCTGGAACGAAAGGTTATCTTCCTTCGGAAACCCGAGTTCAAAGCGTGTAGAGTTTTAGAGGAATCAGCAGGTTTGCAGGTTTGCAGAGTCTTTGGAGGAGCCTCAACCTCATTTTTGGCACTCTGCACATCCTGGAAACTTTTCTTCAGCCATGAAGTCCTCTTAACTTCACCTGGATGCCCTCTCGAGTCCTTTGCCCCGTTTCTACTCCACTCCGTAACCATTTTAAACAGAACTACAACCATCTTGCTTCCCGTTCTTCTGTTTCAACTTTACATTTTAGTTTGTGCCTAACGTTCTTAGTGTAGACATGTGTGAACAATGGTAGAAAGCCTTAACTCCCCGCCCCCCCCCGCATTCCTTTAAGAAAAGACAATGTTTAGAGGATGTTTAGCACCTCGCTTCTAGTTTTATTAAATTGCTCTCCATGGTCCAGTCACGTGTCCTGCAGTGTACTGATGCCCAGCTGGTTGCACCCCAGCTCACTTAGTGGTTTATTGTTTGTTCATGTGCTCTTGCCTCTGTCCGACACTGCATATTCTCAGACTTCTGTTGTCCTGCTAGGGTCCACCCTTTCTCTGTTCCCTCAGCACGTTGTTCTGATATTCTCTGTAGAAGCTTTTTTCATTTAGCTTTGCCTTATTACTTACTTAGCCCTTATTAGTTACTCAATACGTGTTTGGATGAGTAAACTGGAATGTTAATTAAAGCTCTTCCAGTTTATTAGGGGGACAGAGGAACCTAATTTATAATAGAAACATTGGAATTAAAATTAATCAGCAACGTAATCAAATAATGGTAATAACAATTAAGATTATATGCTGTCCCTCAAGTATAAGGTTGGATGTTGCAGTTTGATATTGAAGGATTAGCAAGTGATGGGAGAAACTTGTTGATCATCTCTGTTGATAGAGAATAACTTTATTACTAAGATAAAGAAGGTTTCTTTTAAGCAGAAAACTCCCTTTGTATTAATTTTAAATTTGAGGATACTGTTAACAGTGCAATGGAAGTAATTCAAAGTTTGAGTTGCTAGGTTTTTATGTGATTACCAGTATGTCATTTACCTCACTATAATTATTCAACTCAAAATCAACGAGTTCCTAAAATTTAGTGCTTACTTAACTTTTGAGTGGAATTAATGTTATTACAAAAAGTGATTACAGCAGCTGTGAACCTCACAAATGCAGCAATGTTATTGAGAGAGGCTCCCTTTTTTGGGGATGTATGTTCCTACTAGAGGCCCCCCTTAAAGACAGGGTGTGTAGCCCTGGCTGTCCTGCAACTCACTATGTAGACCAGGGTGACCTGGAAGTTACAGTGATCATCCTGCTTCTACCTTCAAAGTGCTGGAATTAAAGGTGTGCGCCACTACACCTGGCCTACTAGCAACTTTTAGATTCTAACTAATGGAGCAGCTTGGAGGTACTGGGCAGTGATTGTTAGGGTAGCAGAACATATTAACATTGACTGTAGTAAGTTGTTTGGTTTCATTCTAGTTGAATAGATGTTCATATGAAATCCATGTGCTTTTGTTTCTGTGTTCATCTGTCAAGCAACACACTCCCTGAACTC